>JARJDU010009608.1:0-15169 GCA_030264695.1 Lissagria laeviuscula
ACCAACGATATAGTTGACCGTGAAAATTGTTTTTGCGAGTGGCTAACTCTGAAGCGCCAAATTTGATGGTTAGTAAGCGGTAGATAGCAGTAAGCGGTACTATTAAATCATACAGCACTTCCAATCAGCGACTGTATTTACCTGCAACATTAGGAGGTTTCGGTTTCCGCTCAATTGAGGTGGAGACAGATCCAACTTGCCCGAAAAAACTGCTACTTGCTTAACCATCCCAAGCTTCCGCAGACCCGCGACCGATACGAAAATCTGCGTTAGGCCGACTGCCGCACTCCACTCGGCGACTTCCACCACGTTTTACGTAAACACGGCATTGAAGAGATTTCCGGGACCGAGTGGAAGAACGACGCCAGGCATTACATCGCCGCCATCAAGACGGCAGATCTGGAATCTCGCAAGTCGACGAGGAGCAGGCTGAGGTACCCCAAACCGATGGTGAAGATGAAAGAGAAAGTGTAGGCTGGGATGCCCTCAGATAGAAAGCGCATACCACCTAACCAGTGCATGCATTAAGCATGCGTTCACTGCACGCCACGACAACGCAGTGCACTGGTTATTGCGGGAATTCCTAACGGCGCTAGAGGCAAAGCAGGCGACCATAAAAGACCTCAAATTCGGAAATGCGAGTTTCGTCACCGAATTTGAAGGACGAAATGATCTAACCTACAAGATCCGTGGCGGAAATTCGTTGATGTGTGGAAGGAACCTTTACCATAACAAGCCGGACGCTATCACTATGGAAGGAGAGGGCAAGAAGCAATGCGCTGTGTTCGAGGTTTCTGTACCGCACATACGGAACCTCCATATGCAAGAGCGCCGCAAACGGGCACAATATACAGTCAACTCTGTCGCCACTGTAGACCACAAGAACTTTGAGACGACACACGCGATTTCAACATCATCAACAAAATCAAGAGCGCAGAGCGATGTCGCACAGAGTTGGCTGGTTAGTAGTCGGCACATTTGAAGAAATTATTCATACAAAAGAACACGACAATCTTAGACGCATCTTCGCCGACTTTGGCCTCTCCGACAATAACTATAAAAGTATCATTCGGAAAGCCGCTAACAGCGTGGTGAGATCCACCTGTCAAATCTTGAAGCGGCATCTCGACATCTAACCGAATCTAACTAGTCATATTTATTAATTTATTTATTGTTGTGGTTAGTACGTTCTATATTTATTTAATTGTTGTTAATTTATTCATATATTTTAATGTTTTACTCTGTATTTGTTTTTTTATGCAACCTGACTATGCAACTTACTTTTATCTGTACACCTTAATTTGTTTAAAATTTGTAATGTTCTCTTGTTGTAATCACAAATTTGTAATTGTAATCAACTTTATTGTCGCACGAATAATCAAATCATGTTACGATTTTATAATGTATGTTCACAATTAATTGCTTATATATGGAGAACGTAATAGCAAATTTAATTGTGACACTTGGAAACGATCTAGTAGTAGTAGAAACAAATTATTAAAGAAAATAGACCATACCGGACATGACAACGCCTCAAATATCTCAGAATAATTGCTTAAACAGATTCCTATGATGAATATATCGAAAACCGAGGAATTATCAGTCAGGACAAGGATGGTGCTATTAAATTAGCAATGGATTAATCAATTCATAGGTTTCATGAGAAACCCGACAAAAAGATCAAATCCGAAAATATTGCCACTGCTGAAAACAATGAAAGCAAGTTTAGCAGCCAATGTTGTCACTAAATTAAGAATAAGATTAGGTAATTTTTCAATTGACATATTTTCTATTAAATTTGCAACATAAAAATCATAAAAACTAAAAGTTATTCAGCAATAAAAAATACGTTGGCGTGTCATAAAAATCATTAGTGTCATGAATAATTGAATGTCCCTAGCGTTGACAGGTGGAAGTTGTCGCTCACTAGCGCTCCCTCACCAAAAAGGTTTGTGGAGTTCGTAGTTCTGAACTCGAAACGATACCTCCTGCTATACCGTGGTGCAAGACGAAGTTCTACGTCAAAAGATTTTGTACAAACCCTAATTGGAGGCCTCATTTGCGTTCTTTAATGAACCACGGAGCTTTCAGAGGTACCTCTGTTCTGCGTTCTAATTCTCCCGAGCGATTGTGAACTCGTTATTTTGCTGGTAATACAGTAGACCTTTACCTCTCAAAACAATCATACTTCGTCAACATAAGAAGGTCCTAGTGAATATGGAACATACCTCGACTGTCAGTCGTAAAAACCGCAATGGAGTTTGATAAATGTTCGAAATCAGGTGTTAGCAATAGCAGACTCTTCTTAATATTGCACTCTTTACATCTAACAAAATTACAATTTTAAAATGACAATAATACTAATTAGCGCCTTATACCAAAATTTACATGAAATAAATTATTTGTGACAGAATATGCAGGGGTTTAAGACAAATTTCAAGCATATTAAAAATATGCTTTCTTTACATACTGTGTTTGTTCACAGATTACTTATACTAGATACTTAATCTGTGCTATAGCGATGAAATCGTTGATTTCACCAGATGCGCAATCTGGCGATTCCAAAGCAGTTCCAGTAGGTTTTGATTGATGATCTAAAACATTTAAACAACACTATTTTACCAGCGCAACAAATCATAAGTTACTCCTCGTCTGAAATAAATCAACAGTGACAAAACGCCACCTTGGTATGCAACTCTAAATCCCTCATTTTTGAAGGCTGACCAGATTTTTTTTATCGAAATAGAGTATACTTAGTGATGTAGTGTCAAATAAAATAATTGCAAAGCTTGTTTTTTTTTTACAAAATTTTAATCAATTTTTTTCTTTAGTTTACTCTCGGGCATTTCACGGAACTGGATTGCTTAATTTTATACCTTTAACATTTTCAGTTTCGTCGACTTTTTTTAGCTCACTCGCACTGAATGCCCAAAAGTAGAACCTTTTTTTTCGTAGGGTATAGATGTCCATTTGTGATTGATCTTTTTTTTAGCTCTTACCTCCACTGGGTGAACCCCTCCACATCATTAGGTGTTAGAGCACAGAGCAGACAAAATTATTGTGGATTTATTATTTATTTATTCTGTTATCATTTAACAAACAATCAAAGAACATATTGAGATTTTTTTTTAAATTAAAAGTAATAGAAAAGAGGTTATTACTTAGAAAAGAGTAGAATACTTTAAAAAAGAGTACGTCTGGTCAGCCTACCTCTTTGGCAAACTAAATACTAGAAATAATACTAAATAATACAACAAATTTTAATAGAAAAGAAACATGCTATCTACCCATGAACAAAATTATAAAAATATAACCATGGAGTTGTTAGGGAAACTAATGTCCTCATCCTGGTGGCGCTATTCGATTGATATAGATTCACAGAAAACATCCGGCTTCCGCCTCGTGGTTCAGAACCTCATCATAGGCTCAAGTTTTCAACAAAATTAATAAAAAGTACTATTCAAAAACTCAAGAACCATAAATTTATCTAATCACAAGTTGATGGAATTAGCATACCGAAAATACTGAGCGAGATGGAATAGGATAAAATGTTTACTTTTATATTCACCCGTTATCTCAATTTTGATGGCGAGAGACAATACATCTAGAAAAACCTGCCTCTGCCCATAAGCGCCGAGGAAGCCAATTATCACTTATACAGTAAAGTTGTGATATTCAAAATCTTCGTGATTCGGTTTATTAACTTCACTGTTGCTGAAAACACGTTTTGCATCAAGACGGTAAAGTTCTTACAAAACAAAAGGAAAGTAATGTTCAGTCTTGTAAACACTGTTGTTTACTATTGATCAGACTAGAAAGATTTGTATTAGATTCACGTTAAAGGGGCCGTCTATCGATTAAAAAGTTTGCCCTGCAGGGCAAAGGTAAAGGACGAGGTAGGCAAAAGATTAAGTCGAAATTTATTGTCGCCTGTATTCTAAATAAAAGACGCCAACATGAGGTCCAAATCGATGTTTTAGGGGAATTTAGCAATGTGCTGAGCATGAGCGTCGCAACGCAACTTCCTAAGTTCTTCAACAACCCAAACAAACCTTTTGTGATTTTGCCAGCATATTAGCATAAGAATACAAAGTTATCTATGGGTTGAGATATGTGTGGAACTACTACTCATTCCTGCTGCATTATAATTGTGGCAATAGCTATCAGACCGTTTGAACTACAAAAGAAGCTGAGAGACCTATGCGCGCATTCTGTTTATCTAAGTACTAAAATCTCAACAATATGAGTAAACTAAAATCATGTAATTTATCACATGCCAAAAAATGCTATAGATTATAAGCTAGCTAAAGTAAATTTTAAACATTGTCAGCTAAGTAATTATTCGATTTGGATTTTAGGGCACTCTCAAAAACCTATATTTTGGTTATAAGTAGAAGTACCTAGATAAAATATATAAGTAAAAACGGTTTTCATTTCGATTTAATTAGTTTGTTTAAGAGACTCATTTACCTTCAAACTAGTTTAAGAAACACCTTAGCGCCGGTAACGGGCGTATTTTATTTTTCGCTTAATAATGCACTTTTAAAATTTTGTGAAAATATTAATTACCCTAGCCTGGTATTGCTGTCTTTTATGTTAAACATACGCGACAGTGATCTTCGGCCTTAGCTTTTCCTTGCAGCCCGTTTCATCCCGGACCCTCCGGAGAAACAGTTTGTCGGGTAAATGAGTCTCTTAACTGTGAGCGTGCACTTTGATTTCGAGATGAGCGCCTGCGAAGAAATACATGAGAAGGGTGAAATGGCAAGCACACTGCAACAACGATCTGAATGACATGACTCCGCCGATCGGCTCACAAAATCCAACCGAACGATGCCAAGGGCTACTATCAGTCGCAGGAAAACATTGGAAGAATTTAAAGCTGGAGTTGTAGCACAATATATTCATAATAATTAAGTTTTTTTTTTTGGTACAATTTGATTCTAAATAAAGAATTAAGTTTATATATTTATTAAAGGAGTCGAAAGTGTGCTTATGGCTTGTATGCCAAGCTGTTTGAATTATAAGCATTCCTGGCTGTTATTTCAGCAAACAAAATAAAAATATGTATCAAGGTATGTTCTTGCTTGCTAAAACCTATTTATTCACAATATATGCATTAACAGTTCTTGGTATAATTGTAATTTAATATTAAGTATTTTCAGAATACTTCTTAGTACTTGGAGCAAGAGTCATGGACATTGATCTTGATGGTCTTAGTGGTAGACTTGTTGCTGAAGTCAGGGCTAGCGCCGTTGTCAATCTGCTGCTTCCACAGCTGGGCGACGGTGGACTTCTGGACGCAATGCACGGGAACGCGCTTTTCGATGGCCCTGTCGGCGGTGCAATGCTGCTTGCAGACGGGCACGGGGTAGATGGTAAAGCAGATCTCTTCACCGATGGTCTCGTAACGGGTTTGGTGGGCTACGCAATCGCCACCACGGACCTGCTTGCCGGCAAAGTGCTGGTTCTGATGGTGGTAGTTGTTGCGTTGGTGGTATTGCTCCTGCTTGCGGCCGGCGTCTTGGTCAGAGATGACGTTGGCGTATTGTTGTTCCTGCTCGACGCATTCGCGCTGACCCTGGGACTTCTTGTAGTTGTAGCGACCCTGGCGGCCTTCGCTGGACTGCTCAACCTGGTAGGCGGCGACAAGGTCTTCAGGGTACTGATAGATGCAGTTCTCGGGGGCGAGGAAGTCGTCGGTTTGCTCACCGGTGAAGGTGCCGCAGAGACCGCGGACGGCGTCGCGAAGCTTGTCGTGGGTGGCGGTGAGCTTGACGCGTTCGCCATCGTAGATCACATAGAAGGCGTGGCGGACTTCGATCTTGACGTCACCGTCGGGAAGAGCGTAAATCTTGACGAGACCGTGCTTGATCTCGAATACCTGTTTGTTGTCGTAGCGGATTTCCTCTCCGTTGACCTGGATCTTGGCGCAGGGCTTCTGATCGTTGCAATGCTGCTCGGGCTTCAAATCAATTTCGATCATTTGGCTTTCGGACTCAGGGGTGCGGAGGGTCAGTTTGACTTCCTTCTGGTTGCCGTTTTTGTCGTCGCGGACAAGGACAGCGTACTGTTCGAGCTGGAGCTGCTCTTGCTGTTCGAGGTACTTCTGGTGTTGGCGACCTTCGCGGGCATACTGGGGAACGTATTGCATCATGACGGTCCAATCGTTACCGAGGTCAGCTTCATAGGTCTTGTTATCGAAGGTATTGATAGCAGATTGGTCAACAACGCAGATGGCTGTAAAGAACGACACCAGTCACAAAAGTCGACAATATTTGCTACCGATTATACTTACGCTTGTAGGTGTCAAGCTCAAGAGCGTGTCCAATGATGCGTTCATGCATGCGAAAAACGGGGTGGACGGCGACGACCTGCTTGGCCCAGTCGTTGACGCGAATGTTGTCAATGTGGGACTGCATCTGATCGGTCTTGATAGTGACGTTGACAGATTCGAAGTCGGGGCTAAAACGAGCCTGGAAGATCAGCTGACCGTTCTTCTGAGCGTTTTGGGCGTCGACGACGTTTTCATCAAGGTTGAAGTAGGCGAAAGCGCGGAGGGCGTTGTACAACTTGTGAGTGACGTTGCGGGCCTTGGGGCTAAGGTGCTCGAAGTCAACCTGGACGTTGATGCGGTCGAGGAGGTTGGCCTCGGCAGTCATGTTGGCGCAGGCGGGCAGTTGCTTGTTGCCGCGCTGCATCTCTTCGTGGCATTCTTGGGCGCGGGTCAGATCATTTAGGTACTGCTTGCGTTCCTCGCTCTTGTGGAGCTTAGCGTGGAAGTTGAACTTGGCGGCAGACTGGAGGTCTTCACCGAAGGCAAGCTCGGCTTGGGCGGTGGTGGTAGGATCGAACTTGAGAGCGTAGACGTAGTCGAGGCCGTTGGTGTTGGGGATATGGACCTTGGCGGCGAAGGCGACTTCGTAGGCGTGTTGGTCGTGCTGCTTGTAGTGGAAAAGAACGCGAGCCGTCTCGTCGATGGGGCTGGAGGCGACGGCGGCGGTGGCGACGTATTCGACCTTCTGCTGGCCGTCGAATTCGATCTCAACGTCGACAACACGAGCGGTGGAACTGGCAATGCCGGCGGAAGCGAGCTTGGCGAACTGCTGCTGGCGGGCGTTGGAATCGCGGGGCAGTTGGGCGAATTGCTGGATGTCAACGCTGCCGGCACCCTGTTCTTGCTCGTACTTGCTGGAGTAACCGAGACGGAACTGGACCTTGCGAGCGGTGGAGTGCTTAGCATCATATTCAACGTTGAATTTCACGTGCTGGACGGTTTCATCGTACAGGGGAGCTAGAAGGGCGGAGATGGCGTCGTGGCGTTGGAACTGCTCGTAGAACCACATGGGGTCGGCAAACTTTTGCTCGGAGATGTACTCGACGCGGAAAGCCATGCCGGTCTCCTTACCAAAGATATTGTTGATTTGGGTCTGGGGTTCTTTCTCGGCGTAGATGGGCTTGATGTGCTGGCTGTTGGCGATGGGCTCGAGGTCGAGGATATCGTGCTGGGCGGTGTAAGGCCAGGCGGAGTAGTGGAAAACTTGGGTGTTCTTGTCCTGCTCGATGGGCTGGAATTCAGCGCGGATCTGCTGCTTCTTCAGGTCGATTTCGTACTGGGACTTGATGGGCAAGTTGATTTGCACGTTCTTGTCGTATCCGGCAACGTAGTGCTGGTGGTCGAAGGGAGTAACGAATCCAATCTTGGCCTGAAGACGGGTGGAGATAAGAGCGCGAAGTTCGGCTTGGGCTTTGATGGTTTCGGGCATGCGGATGGCCTGACCGTTGCTCATTTTGGGCTCGGAGGTGGCACGAATCTTGCCCTGGAAATGCAGAAGAGTGGGGGCATCGAGGGTGTAAACGAAGGGCAGGGCCATTTCAGTGGGGAAGCTAAGAGCAACATCGAAACGGTTCATGAACTTGGTGTAGTGGAATTCCTCGCCTTCACGAAGCATGTCCTCGACCTGACGGAGAACCTCGGGGAGCATCTCAACGGTCTGGTTGTTAAAGGTGAAGAAGCGGGTGACGCCACTGGCGAGCTGGATGAGGAAGTTACCTTCAAGCTGTTCGCGTTCGGGGTTTTTGATGTTCAGTTTCTCAGCGATGTACTCGCTGGACCACTTCTGTTGCTTAGCCTGCTGGTAACCCTGCTGCTGCTTCTGCTGGGATTGCTCGTACTTGTTGCACTGGCGTTGGAAGACGTTGGTGAGTTCATCGATGCTGGACACCATGCCTTGCACGTTAATCAGCTGACGACGAGCGCCACCGAGATCGGCGCGCAAAGCGTACTTGATGCCCTTGGGGAAGAAGCTGTCCTGACTACCGTACAACTGGGAGGTCTGCTTGTAGTGGAAGTTCATCTCTTGTTCGACGTAGCTGCGCAGAAAATCGCTGCTGTAGTTGATGCCGTAGACGTCCTTGGTGAGAAGGTCCTTGGCGGCGCGGGCATTCTCGGCAAGTTCGGCAAATTCAGCACCTTCCAGCTCGGCGGCTGATTCGATAGCGGACTTGACGGCGGAGTTGACATGCTCGGCGGTGTCGACGTTGGTGTACTGTGCCATGCGCTGGAGCATGGAAGCAGGGGGAGTAAGACGCATCAGCTGGTAGACAGCAGCGACACGGATTTCCTGCTCTTCGCCGGCGTTCTGGTAGATCTTGTAGAGGACGGAGCGGGCGACCTTGGGGTAGGTCTTGACGAGGTTCTCGAGAGCAACGACCATCTGCAAGCGCTGGAATTGAGAGCATTGCTTTTCACCCTCAAGGTAAGGCTCGTAAGCGGCGAGGATCTGGGGATGGGCAACGTTGCCGAGGGCGTGGATGTACACAAGAGTTTTGTGGCTATCGGCCTCGCGCACGGCGTGGTGCAGGTGCTCCTTAAGGTAGGGGATGAAAGTCTCAGTGACGAATTGCTTGCCTTCGTCAGTGCGGAATTTGCCGAAGGCATGGACCGGGAATTGAGTGTGAGCGACCTGCTGGTCGACGTACACCTTGCGGGCTAGGCGAGCAAAGGACAGAATGGCGGTGTCGTTGAGAATAGCTTGACGCTGGACCTGCTCCTCCTTGGTGGCGAGAGCATAGAAGGTGCGCATGTATTCTTCGGTGGGTTGACGGACGGACTCGGCCATGTTAGCGATGACCTCGGCGGCTTCCTCATGTTCGATCTTCTTGTTCTTGATCCAGTTCTGGATTGTCAAGAGAGCGGGGCCAGTACCGGCTTCGGCAACAGAGTCACGGAAAGCGATCCAGGCTTCGAGCTGTTCACCCTTCTTCTCGTTGTTGTACAGCTTCTGGGCGACCTGGTGAATCTCCTTGTCGTCCATAACGCGAACAACGGAGCTCAAGATGACGAACTTGGCGAGAGTCTGTTCCTTGCGGATCTGCTCGGGGTAGTGGATCTCTTTGCCGATCTGTTTGGCAAGTTTGTGAGCAACCTCAACAACGTTGATCTTGTCGGCGGACTTGATGCTCTTACCCTTGTAACCAATGTACAGGGGCAACAAAGGAGACTGAGGGGGCTGGCTAAGTTTGGCTTCTTCCTGAGCCCACTGTTCTTCGGATTCCATGGAGTTGACGTTCTGGTGAGCAGAACGGCGGTGCCTGTATTGCTGCTGCTGGTGAGAATATTGCTGGTCATTCTCTTCGGATGAGAACATGTACTCTTGCTGCTGGCGCTGGGTGCCTTGGCGAGCTTCATGATTGCCGGAGAAAGGGGTGTTGAAGGTGTAAGTCAAAGAGCCGAGCTTCTGTCCCTGCTGAGGCTGCTGGAAGTGGCCGGAAGCGGGCTTCATGGAGGCGAGAGTCAAGTTCAGGTTGGAGACCACCATACCCTTTTGCTCACTGTTGAGGGTGGGGGCGATGATGATCTTGTTGGTGGTGACGGCGGACTGGATGGTGTAACGGTTAAGGTCACCGGTGACGATGACGCGGCTGAGAGCGCTGCGGGAAAAGAAGTCGGCCATCTGGTTGGTAGCAGGCTCAAATTGGCCCATACCGCCCAGACCGTAGTAGTAGGAAAGGTTCTCCTCGCTGCGGCTAAAGTTCTTGTTCTTGACAATTTCGATGACTTCGCCGTCCTTGACGAGTTCAGGCATGGGCACCAGCTCGGGCTGGGACTGCAGGATGTACTCGGGCAGGGGGGTGATGTCGTACATAGTCTCGTAGGTACCGGTGACGGTGTCTTCCATGGTCTTGAAGTTGGCGGAGTTGGAGTTGCCTTCGGGGAGCTGGTTAAGGTGGGCCTTGATGACATTCTCGCCTTGAGTGTCGAGCTGCACTTGGCTCACGATAGCCTTGATGATGTTGGCTTCCCAGTTGTGGACGTCGCGGTCGACGATAACGTCACGGACGACGCCGTTCTTGAGAAGAATCTGGAAGGGCTTTTCGCTGAGTTCTAGCTGCTTGTATTGCAGTTGGTGCTCTTCGATGTCGCTCCTCCAGCCTTCGGGCAGGTTAGCGTGCACCTGGCTGTACTTGGCGTTAACGATTTTGGCCATGAGGGTTTCCTCGTTCTCGGGGCGGACCACGAGCTTGGCCTTCATCACAATACCGGCGTACTGGTTAGCTAGATCGGGCAGAGCGGTGAGAGTGCGACCATTAACGGCGTACTCGTATTCCATGTTGCTTTGCCATCCGTTGTGGGTAGCGGCGACGGCGAAGCCGACTGTAAGACGTGCAAGATGCGATAAGCCATATTCTATTATTACATATTTATTTTGTTCACTTACCGAAGGCGAATAGAACCAATTGCGACCACATCATGGACTCGATCTGATGAACTCAGAAGTGTGAGAATTCAAGATTTCACCGCAGCTTTTATACTTCAAAATTGTTGCGAATTGTGCATTTTTGCTGCAGTTGCATCTTTTAATCAATGCTAACCTTTGCAACTTTAATTCATAAACTAGCTCGTTTAATATCTTGTTTAACTATCTCAACAGTAAGCGTTAAATTCATACATTTAGAAAATAATTTTCTCCGGATGACGATAGTGTGATAGTACGTAAAATAAACGGTTTCAGCAAAAAATTATGACAAAAATTATGTTAAAAAGTTGTTTCATATTCATGATCAGTAGTGGATTTCTCATAAGGCATACACCTAGGGTTTTAAGCTCAAATATTAATATAAAAAAATTACAGAATTACGCCACAGCGCAGTACCACAGTACTCTGTTTTAATAAATACGCTGAGAAAGTGAGATATTATATCTTCATAAGTGTTATTAGTAAATTTGTGTATTTTTTATCGAAAGCTGAAAACAAGATGAAATGTGAAGTATTTATTATAAACCCTCAATGTAACCCGATCCTGGATACAGTTTAGAGGATGAAGTTAAAGAGCGTTCTAATATTGTGTTATATCATTGTTTATGTACTATATATGAATATATAAGCATATTTAAAACTATATATATGAATATATAGGCATATATATGAATATATAAACAATGGTTATTCGTTCCGCTGGCATAATGAGCTCTTAACTTATATAACTTTAATATTATAGCATACTACAATTTAATATTTTTAGTTTTGAGAGAGATCAGCAGTTGCTCCTTGCTCCTACCACATATGCTTCATTTAGTTGAGTTGGATACAACCATAGCCGTAACAAGGGTATAAGGCGCCTGGGACAAGATTAATATATTTTCCCTTTCCACTTTGATTAAAGTTTGATCCATAATAATAATAATGATAATAACAAATTGTACAAATTGCTTAAGGAAAATCAGTTTAAACAGTTATTTAAATAAAGACACAATTTAATGCATATTAGGTATCAAATGAACAAATTTAATTAGAACTTTTTATTTAAATTTATAACTTAAATTTTCTGGTTTAGTCATTTTCAACGAATCAATAATATCGTTTTATTGATATAGCAATTTCTATGGATGTTATAGACATGTTTGTCGATCGTTCTTGTCCAATTAAAGAACAAATGTAGTATTTTATAATTTTCAGTTTGCTATGATCGTTCGCAAGAAGCTGTTGTTACGGGCATAGTAATAAAAATCCTTAATACTCTAATATAGTGAGAGTTACTTGAAGAATTTCAGATTAAATAAAGATTGGTGACCTTTCTTCAATCAAATTTTCCTAATATATATTTAGACACACAAAGTTGTCATTATCAATAGAAAGCAAACATCGATGTGCAGATTATTACATAGGCTTAAATTTAAGTAGGGATAATGCAGGTTCGATTTGAATACAGACGGTGAGTTTCAAGAAAAATAAGGTAATGGAGTACTGGAAAAAACATTAATTCGCTTAAATAAATTCAAGGAACAAATTTTCAAACGGGTTTTGGTCCAAATTCAACAAATTCAAATGGTGTTTCTTCATTTCAATGGCTTTATACATATTAAGATAATAATGAGTTGATTCTTTTTCTAATTTAAGTGTATGGTACGCAACTGCTGATTTTTCTGGATTTTGATTTTTGACGTGACACATATGTTCTTTAAATCTTCTTAAATTTCTTTGTGTTTGTCCAATATAAACTTTAGCGCAGTTTAAACGATTGATTGATTATATACCAGAATTTTCTAATATTCTCTAATTTTTCTAATTTATTCTCATGTCTCACGAGCAAGCATTCAGAATATTTACTTAACCGTACGGGCCAAGGAGAAAAGGAAACCATCACAACAAAATACTCCAATTTAAGGTTCAACAGCGTAAGCCGATGGATACGTGTCAATTACGTAATATATTACGTAATCATTTTTATGCTTACTCCGGGCACCAGGCGACATCCAGGTTTTAATGTGCTTTATTGGAATAAAGCGGGGCAAGGTTTCAGGCGACGAATATTTCTCTAGCTACTTGTTGGGAACAAATATGAGTACCAATTCACCAAACAAAAGCGATAGGGCTGCCTCAAAAGCCCCACAATCGCCGAGCGGCAAAGAGACGATCGACAGCAATGCCGAGGACGCTCCGATACTCAGCGAAAACGAAGAGACGGCTCCTGCAAGTCAAGGTCTAAGCAAAGACCAGACAAAAAGGATGTCAACTGCTGCCAAAAAACGTATGAAGTTCTTCCGAAAGCAAGGAATAAATCCAGATCTGGCGCGGCAAGTGGCTAAGTAGCTTTACTCAAAAGAGTCATAGGGCAAAAAGTCTCGGGCCGACGGCAGCACACCTAATGCGATGCTCAAGAAAAGAAAGAAGGGGCATCCTGTGACAGTACCTTAACCTACGACTGCCAAGAAAGGTGTAATGTTTTTAAGTCAGGCAACCGTCGGCAAAAAAATTGTAATATTTCAAGATTATCCGAAGGTATTAATATCGCCGGATAATCTTAAAAAACTAGAAAAGGGCGTTATGGATCTTGTTCTAGAAGAAGAAATTAGCCACGCACTGGCTGGCTAGCACTGGTCTGTGCAGACCAACAGACAGCCAGGTGGCTGAAAGGCTTACAATTAAAGCTCAAGCTCTGTTATTATAGTACTTGAAGAGACAAACATGCCTCACAACGAAATATTTATTGGGTATTTCTCAGGAAGCCTAGAACGCCTCTACGGAAAACAGGAAAGATGTGCTAGATATCACTCTAAATGATTTTTTTAAATCTTCTAGTTAAAAAAATTGACAGGTATTTGAAAAAAACTCAATGTCGGACCATCAAATGATTGTGTTCTAGAGAGCTATAACAGGGAATTGCAAAATTTTAAAAGGAACACCTATTGGTGCTTCTGCGAAAGTATCAGTGAAACTGGCCCCGCATTCGTTTCCAGAAAATTCTTGCGAAAGGCCACTCAAACGATATTGGTCGACTCGACGGCTGCTTTGCAGTCCGACCAAACGCAGGTAGCAATATCATTGCAAATAAGGTCTTCCCACTTAATAAGATAATTTGGGCTTTGAATAGTTTTAAACCATTCAAATCTTCAGGCTAGGATGGCATCATTCTCGCATTTCTGCAACATGGAGCTGAGTTTATCGCACCGGTTCTGATAACAATCTACAGTTTTATTTTAATATTGCATACACTCCAAAAGTATGGACGGAGAGTCAAATAATCTTTATACTTAAAGCCTGTAGACGCCGGAGGAAGCTAAATCGTACCGGCGAATCAGCCTAAACTCCTTCCTTCTAAAAATTATGGAAAAAATAGTAGACAACATCAAAGGCACGTCCCTGGAAAAAAAGGCACTACATAAACTTCAATTTGCATACCAACCTGGCAAATCAACTGTTGATGAGTTGCATTATTTGATAGCGGAAATTGAAGACACCATATTAGCTAAAGAAATCGCAGTATGCATTTTTGCAAATATCAAAGAAGCATTTGATAAATCTGCAAATGCAAGAGTCTTTCGTCTTTAGAATGGGTATAGATTAGCGTATTATTGCGTGGATCTTATCAATACTAAAGAACAGGCAGGTCAAGGCGAGCAGGAGAGTCGATATCCGTAATCACAGGGAAATGGTGCCCTCAAGGCGTATTATTTTTTCTACTGTGGTGTCTGGTTGTCGACGACCTACTAGATCAGCTCACAAAAGATGCTACAAATCATTGGGCTATGTATATGTTATAGCAATCATTGTCACAGGTAAATTTGAAGGTACAATCTCAAATCTGACACAAAATGCACTTAACACACGCTGGTGCATTTGCGAATGCTATAATATAAACCCAGCAAACACAGTATTTGTTCCTTTCACAGGAAAAAGAGCAAAGGGTCAGATTACTTCACCCCAACAGGGGCTATAGTTGCTCTGCAAGACTTTCAGCCGCTGTCTAAAGAGATAGAGAGCGAAAGTTTCAGATGGGCAAATATGCAGATCTTAAACTTGGTAGAGGAAGAGATATACAAGTGTCCAATGGACAAAATGGTATCTTTGTAAAGTTAACTTTAATACTTACTTTGCAGTGATTTGCAACGATCGCCAAACAAGTATCGAGAGTACTCCAAAGTTACAACAAAATCATAACGTGGGCTGGTTCACAGATGCTTCTAAGATTAAAGGAAGTGTCGGCGTTGGAATATATGAACCTCGCTGTAAGGAGACAACCTCATTAGGCCGAGTATCTCCGAGTATCACCAACGATATAGTTGACCGTGAAAATTGTTTTTGCGAGTGGCTAACTCTGAAGCGCCAAATTTGATGGTTAGTAAGCGGTAGATAGCAGTAAGCGGTACTATTAAATCATACAGCAC
>JARJDU010009629.1:0-11694 GCA_030264695.1 Lissagria laeviuscula
ATTCGTACAATGTTATTACCAATCAAAATAATTATTTACGATCGAAAATAACATTGAACACATCGTCACTTCATATCACCTTGATTTTTGTTGTTACAGATAACAACAAAACAATATTAAAATGCCCCAAAAACTATTCGTTTAGTATTTTACTTTAAAGCCTGGTTTAGACGAGTATATTAATGAGGTGAGAATAGTAGAGTAGCAAGTAGAGTCACTCTACCCGTAGAAACCCTAAAAAAACTGTCTGAGTATAGTAGCAAGTAGCTGGTAGAGTAGAGTACTATATTGGGTATAGCCCCCATATTCTAAGACAAGGCCCTAAACCTTAAATTTAAGCGGGCCCTTGTACACTCCCATTACTGTTAAAATCACCATGATATTACGTGCAGTAAAGTAGTCACCGCCTACAAATGTAATACGTGAACTTGGTACAGTTCAATTCAACTGTATTTCGTTCTTGTGCAATTTGTTTTGCTTGTCTTTGTCTTTCCTGTGCTTACCACCTCATCAATCTCTTTAGCAACATCCCTCCATAATCATTAAAGTGACTTGCTACTCTACTCACAACTATACCCGTGTAAACAAGACTTTACGCTCTACTTTAACAATAATAAAATACATTCAAACTCATTTTGGTTCTTCAGTTGCTCAATGGTTTTAGTTAGGTCAACATGTAGTCAGCACTTCTAAAACATTTTTTAAATTAAATATATATCATATATAACTTTATAATAACTAATCCAAATGTGGTTTCAATTTAGTCACAATACAAATTGCGTCGGTGGATTAAACGACAACTGTCCAAATGGTCTTCAAGGACTCTCCTCCACCTTATTCATGCTGATGATCAACTCCCTGTTCGATAAAAAGTGCAGTTTTCTCAAAGAATCCGACTTCCCGCACAATATCGGCGATCGAAGGTTTCAAATCCGTCGCGAATTTGATTTCATTGTCGTCGGTGCAGGATCAGCAGGTGCCATCATCGCAAATCGTTTAAGTGAAAACCCTAAATGGACTGTTTTACTTATAGAAGCAGGCGGTTATCCTCCAACTGATGCTCAGGTAAACTAATCTAAACAAGTAGCATAAATTCAGCATCATCAAAATCATCTTCGTTTTTAAATTCATACTTTTCGACAGAGTCGCCATCTACATTGAAACATTTAAAGCAGCGTGCAATCAGTGCGAAGACACCATTTTAGTGAAACTCGTGCGCAACAAAATGGCGGACAGTCTCTTGCCTCCATCTTGTTTCGCCTGAATGTCATTGCCAGCAGCATTGAAACATTTTAGTGGTTAAATCGTGTGTAAGGCAGCCATCTTAGGTTTCCATGCAGTCAGATGCTAATAATTGCTTTTTAGCAAGGTTTGATTACATATTCATTTTTTATTCCAGATACCTGGACTCTTCGTAAACCTTCAAGGAAATCCCAGTTATGACTGGGATTACAAAACGGAAAGATCTAATACAAGCTGCAGGGGAATGCGAGATAGACAATGTATATGGAACCGTGGAAAGATGCTAGGAGGTTCTAGCGCGACGAACGCCATGATGTACGTGCGTGGTAACCCTTTGGATTATGACCATTGGGCTGAAGTCTCCAACAGTGACATATGGCGTTGGGAGAATGTTATCAATTACTTTAAGAAGACGGAAACAGTACGATGGTCGGAATTACAAAGTTCCTCAACGAGAGGTCACGATGGCCCTTTACATACTACACATTATTATAGTAAGAATCCTCTTCGAGATGTAATAGTCAACGCTTATGAAGAACTTGGATTTCCTTTACAAAACGAAGAGGTACAAATAGGTTTCTTCGAGACTTTAATGTCCATTGATGAACGAGGTCGAAGAGAAAGCACGGCCAAAGCGTTCCTCACTGATGGTCAACATGATCTCCCCAATCATGATAATCCAGCCAAACGTAAAAACTTAATCATTGCAACTAACTCGCAAGTACTCAAAGTCTTGATCAATGAAAATACTAAAACGGCTATAGGTGTTCAGGTATTGTCAGCAAGAGTGAAACCGCATAATGATTTAAAGTTTTATGCAAGGAAAGAGGTGATTATCTCCGGTGGGGCATTAAATTCCCCGCAGATATTGATGCTTTCAGGGATTGGACCGAAACAAAAGCTAGAAAAGCATAAAATCAGGGTGATCAAACCTCTACCGGTTGGTAACAATCTCCAAGATCATGTAGCCACATGGTCGTTAATCTACAAAACTATTCCCGAGTCGAATCCCACCTTAACCGAACAGCAAACCGCTCAAAACACTTTTAATTACTTTAATAACGGCACTGGACCTTTAGCAGGCATTTCTATCAACAATATGATTCTGTTTCACGACCCACTTAACCCTGAAGCCGAAAATGCTACGATCCAATGGATAGTCCGGGAATTCACACCCAAGAGTCCTCATCTCGATGGATTTTTAAACAACAATGGTTTCAATGATATGTCCAGGAAGGATTTAATTAAACAGAATCAAGAGGCGTCGTTCATTTGTTTCAATCCAATTCTATTGAAACCCGAAAGTCGTGGAGAAATCGATTTGAGATCGAACAATCCTTTGTATAAAGTGATCATTTACGATAGGTATTTCACGAGTGGGGATGATTTGAAGGTTATGTCAGGTGCGTTTGATTATGCAAAGAAGATTACGGCGACGGCAGCGTTTGCCAAAATCAAAGCAGAGAGGGTAAATTACGAGGTGCCGAATTGCAAGGGTTTGGAATTTGCAACGAGGGAGTACGACGAGTGCGTCTTGCGAAATTTAGCGAGCACCATGTATCATCCTTGCGGGACGTGCAAGATGGCGCCCGAGAATGCCGAAGGTGTGGTTGACGCGCGGCTGAGAGTGCATGGAATCAAAAACCTTCGGGTGGCGGATGCCAGCATTATGCCAAATGTCACTCGAGGGAACACAAATGCCCCGACTATGATGATTGGAGAAATGGCGGCGGATTTAATCAAGGAAGATCATGGTTATCCTATTAATGCGCAAGCGCAATAGTTACAGAAAACCATCAATACAACAGGAAAACCATGGGTATCTTATTAATACGCCTGCGCAATAGTTAATATAATAGTCTTATAAAATATTAATATAACAACATAGTAATTTTATCATGATTTTTTTTGTGCAAATCTTATTATTCCTCTGGTTTAGGCGGCTGCGTATGTATCAAATGCGGTTTGACATCAAAAGTTTGATTCAAAACCGCCGAAATTACCAGCTCCTTGCAACACACAATCTTGTTATCGCGTTTCAGTAAATCTGCAACGAGATGCAGATCGTGGGCATCTGCAATGATGACGTAAGAGTATGGAGCATTCACTTGTGTCATCTCAATACGATTTGCAGGTCGCCGTGTACGCTCTACCATCCCACCGCAAGCTTTGATACAATCAATAATCGCACGACGGCTATTCACACTCGGCGTGATATAAAACTGTCGTCCTTCTAATAACCGCTGCCTGTTGGTAGTTTGCATCGTTAGGTTGAAATCGCAACCGTATTGCTGATTAAAGTCTTTCGCATCAGGACCATACGCAGCTTCATCGACGAACACACCTGCACGTTGTGATTCTGCCAACCAAATCTCTGATACAACGTTGATCCCACGCGCTATGCAAGTCATCAGATTCGATGTACAATGCAGTTTTGTAACGACATAATGCGTGGCTATTGCTGAATCAGTACATTCAGAACCTCCAAGTTGTCTATAAAAAAATGCCAATTAATAACCAGAAGATAAAATAAATTCGTTTTGATGACTTACTTAATGATTTCTTTCGATTCCTTCTTGTTAGCACATCGTGTGCTTAGGAGAATACGATGTGTGGTACTCTGAGGAAGATTATCTTCCACAATCGGTTCCTTTTGCTCTTCAGATTTCTCTGAGGTCGGATTCTCGGTGGAATCAGCATGTTCCGTTTTGATTTTCTTTGATTTGGGCAAGGAAACAGGGGAAGCACTGCGTTTCACGCGTTCATAGGATTCCTGCGAGATGGTAATCGGCATCTTCCATGCATCTACAACCGCAGGAAAAGCGTAAAACAAATGAAAAGATAGCGCATTTATTACTTACGCATTAAACTAGGTACTAAAGATGGGTCAAAACAGAAGTTTGCCTGTTCGCCGAATTGCTGATATTTGACATGCTCCATTTGATTCAGGGCGCTGAAATTCCCTAACATAACTTCGGTTAGCCATTGGACGTTCACCACTGGCGTGTTCCATTGTTTCGCGTGTTCGTATTTCCTTCCTTCCTGTTTTGCTGCTACTAAGAGTGTATTATGCTGTGAGAAGTATGTCGTCAGCTGTTGATTTCAAAAAGAGGAAATTGAATGAGAAAGCATTAAAATAAAAAGCAGCGGCGAATTTAGAACTGAGCCCGAGGTGCCCCAGGCACGCGCCTCAATCCGCCACTGATTCTTAGATAAAACTTACAGTGGCACCAATACTTTTAATCATAGTTTTGACGCGTTCACGTTCATCCTTTTCAAAACCACAGAGTGATATTAAATGTTTAGTCGCAGGATTACTATCTAGATTCATAGCAGGTAAATGTAATGCCATCCAAGGTGGCAGTACTTGTTTCCTGTTAATAACATCATCTAACCAATGCACAGTCACACATCGTTTAAAATCCCTCAAAGCTTGCATGACAACACCATGTCGTTGGGACTTACAAAGGACATGAGTTATCCGTGAACAGTATTGCTTTTCGATTTCACCTGTAAATTAACATCCTGACATTATAACAAGCCAAAAATATGAAAATTTTTGAAATGGGTGTTACCTCCATACTTCTCTATGACCTTCATCCAATCAGGGAGTTCCGAATTAAGGAAATCTTCGATTTCCACAACGACGAAGATGCAACCCAATAGGAATAATTCTGGTGGTACTAGAAACAAACCACAATTACGATTAATTTCTAGAAATTTGAATTTCAGAAGCATTTACATTTTAAATTCGGATGATGTCCATAAAACGTCCCAGGACGATGTTGTATCGGTAAGACACTCCTCGGTGATGTTAACTTATCCCCAGATTGAGCTTGTCCAGTAGGTGTAGCAGGTACCTGCGGTCTGATCGTATCCCCAAGTATCTGCGGCGTATTAATCCTCCTCTGCGGTTGTTGTTGTTGCTGCAGCGCTAAAATCTCCTGCGTTCTATTATTACTATTATTCAATTGCGCATGATGTTGCGCCGTCATGAGTCTTAATGTACCAGCAGCACTAGGCTCAGTAATACTCTCCCCAGAATTATTCTGTCCACCACTAAGCTTAATACTCAACATATTCGCCAAAGCAGTCTTAGCTCTTGTAGATTGCGTGCTATCTAATTGTACTTGTGGTATCTGCCCTTGCCCTACAGATTGTCCAACCCCTTGTTGCAGTAACTGATTAGGTTGTTGCTGTTGCTGCTGTTGTTGTTGCATCAAAGGTTGCTTAGCTTGCGCTTGTTCCCGTTGCAATTGCAATTGATGTACTCGCAATGGTGCTCTGATAGTTTGCTGCTGAGGTTGTTGTTGTTGTTGCTGTTGTGGTGCTTGTGATTGCTGTTGTTGAGGATCAAAAGGTTGACCTTGTGATTGGCCCTGATTCTGGATTGGACTTAAACCAGGCTGTTGTTGCACTGCCTGTTGGAGGACAACACCTTGTTGTTTTGCTTGCTGTAGCCATTGCACGTGTTGCTGTGGAGTGAGACCTTGTGGTACGGGTGTATTCGATCGGACGACAATATGCCCTCCGCGTTGTTGATGCAATTGTAGAAGTTGCTGTCTCTGAGCGAGGACCCTTTGCTTACGGAGATTGTTCACGAACAGGGCGCGTTCGTCAGGTCCCATTTGTTGCAATTGTTGATGAGTGCGTTCATCTAAATGGATGATTTGCCTTTGGGCAGAAGCTTGAGGTCCTGACCATGGTACTCTAGCGACTGTAGGGCCACCAGGTACGGTTTGACGAATAACCTGTTGTTGCCATACTTGTCCAGTCGACACTTGCGGCTGAGTAGGACTTTGTGTGATTATCTGTTGCTGTGGTTGTTGTTGTGATTGTTGCTGGACGAATTGCTGATTCTGCACACCTTGAATAAACTGACCTTGTACCGGTGCTTGGGGTTGTTGTCCTTGTACAAACTGTTGTTGTTGCTGTTGCGGAAAATTCGTTTTAACAAATTGAGGTGGTTGTTGTACAGGACCTCCGGTACCTACTTGTTGCGGTTGTGATTGTTGAGAGAACTGGACCTTGTTGAATTGCTGTCCCATGATGAGATTAGGTTGTTGGGACATTACCAAATTCGGCGGAGGTTGTTGTTGCTGTTGTTGGGACATGACAACTTGCTGTTGCATTACGGTTTGTGGTTGTTGGCCTAACAATGATGCTTGTTGAATTATATTGACCTTTTGCTGTAAGTTAGAGACTTGATGTTGCGACGTTTGTTGCAGAATTTGTGGAGGCGTCATATTGGGCTGAACGAGAATCTGTTGTTGCTGGGATTGTTGTTGTGGCGGAGGTGACATAAGCTGTTGGTTCATGGACTGATGCTGACTGACAAGAACCTGTTGTTGCTGTTGTTGAAGCTGTTGCTGCATCTGTTGCTGCTGAAGGAGAAGATTTTGTTGGTGGAGTATGTTCTGTTGTGGCTGTGATTGTGTGACAATGGTTGTTTGCTGTTGCAACAAGTCAGGTTGTTGAATTAAGTTGCCTTGCTGTTGTTGCTGCAGGTTTTGCTGTTGAGGAGCCTGTTGTAGAGATTGTAGCAGATTCTGCTGTTGAGGTTGTTGCTGCGGCTGTTTCTGCAGTTGTGGTTGTTGCTGCTGTAACAAATTCTGCTGTTGAAGTAAATTCTGTTGCGGTGGCTGCTGTTGCAACATGTTCTGCTGTTGCGATGGCTGCTGCATCATTAGATTCTGTTGCTGCGGTTGCTGCTGTGGTGGTTGTTGTTGCAAACCCTGTTGCATCAACAAATTCTGTTGCAATATATTTCCTGGTTGTTGTTGCTGCTGCGGCTGCATTAAATTCTGTTGAGGGTTCTGCTGCTGTTGCAAGAAAGTCATCTGTTGTTGTTGCTGCTGCTGTTGCAGGTTTATCTTCTGTTGTAGTAAATTCTGCTGCAACATATTATTACCTTGCTGTGTGGGAGACTGTGGTATCTGCAGATTTGGTTGTTGTTGAACCTGTGGAAGTTGTTGCTGTTGATTAAATAGCTGTTGCTGTTTCTGTTGCAATAGCAACTGATGTTGATTCTGACTAATGAGCACTCGTTGTCCCTGCAACATTTGGATCTGCTGTTGTTGCAAAGAAGTTCTAATCAATGGTCGCATTTGTTGTTGCGGTTGTTGCTGCTGTTGTTGCATCTGCGGTTGTTGCTGCTGCTGCTGCTGTTGTTGTAATTGTTGCTGTTGCAACTGTTGCTGTAAAATCTGCGCCTGCTTTTGTTGTTGTTTCTGTTTCAATTGTTGCAAGAGCAATTGTGTTTGTTGCGACTGAGTCTGCGGTATCTGCTGCACCGGCTGTTGTTGCTGCTGCTGTTGTTGTTGTTGAATTGGTTTCTTCTGATCCTGCATATGTTGTTCAATGTATTTGTACAAAAATGACGATTCAGCAGGTTGACCTTGTTGTCCCTGTTGTTGCAGAGGAATTTGCTGTTGTTGCGTTACCAATTGTTGTTGCTGCGGAGATGGTATCGGATGTTGAGGAGACTGTAAAATATGTTGCGGACTTTGCAACACTTGTCCTTGAGGACTCTGCAGTATTTGTTGTTGAGGACTTTGGAGGACTTGATGCTGGGGGCTTTGCATCACCTGCTGAGGACTTTGCAACAATTGTTGGGGACTTTGCAAAATCTGTTGTTGTTGCTGTTGCTGCTGATTTTGCATTAACACCTGTTGCGATGATTGTTGACCTTGCAGCACCTGTTGTTGATTCTGCATCACCTGTTGCTTCTGATTCAACAAGACCTGCTGCGGAGATTGCACATATTGGAATTGTGTGTTCGGTGTGCTTGTCCTAACCGACGGCAATGATGTCATAGGCTTCCCAGGTGTCATCCTGCCTGCAGGACCTGGTGCTCTTCTCGGTGGAGAAGTCGCAGACCGTCGATCGCCAAGAACTTTCTGATTCCAAGGCATCTTCTTCCACATATTGATCAATTCCTGTCGTTCAGGATCATCTTCTACATCGCCCTGTTGTTGATGCTGCTGTTGCTGTAATACTTGTTGTTGAGTTTGCAACTGTTGGTCATCTAATTCCACCTTCACAACGCCTCCACTAGACTGATTCCATGGCATATGAGTCCTCAACTTATCCATTGCTTGCCTCTTAGCTTCCTCAACTCCTGATTGCTCTTCTTCAGATTCGGGCTCGAATCCAGTAATTCTACTGGTGTCACTATGCTTAATAGCGTTAATCATCAGTCGTGGATGGTACTGCTCTGCAGGTACCAATTTCTTCTGCTTGAGACATTCTGCCAACCAATCAGGTGTCACTGCAACTATTCTACCATTTAATGATTGTGCTTTATGGTATTTTGCACTTGAGGTAGAGGCAGTGATAAGATGAGAGACGGCACTGTCCATGCAAGTTTTGAAAACGCCTCCATTGTAGGATACCATTGCCCATACTGCAGCTCTATCATGTGGTATAAGCTCTGAAGTTGTAAACACCAATGATGAGAAGAGGTTTTTGTCAGTGTAGAGGAAACCTTTGGTGTTTACAAGCGATTTGCTGCGAGCACAAGTTATTACCCATCGTTCTCCAACAGCGGGGATCTCGTATATGTCATCGGCGTCTATTAAATCGCTTTCGCGGACACCGGAGCTACCGCAAATCACGTGCGAGACGAAATCGCTGAAGTATTTTAGACGTTGGGCGCCGCCATCTTCTAGGAGTCTCAACACCTACAAATAAATGTGCATTAATATCATGCTTAAGTAATAAGTATATTAATCAATATAATGAGAATATTCAATGCTAATAGCATCCATTCTTGCTTAATCTCATGCTCGTAAAATATATAAACTACTATAACAATTTTATATACAATTGCAGAGCAGAATCACGTATTTTCTTGAACCTCCTGAGATTGAAATTTCCTTAATAACCATATAATATCTAATTATGTAAATCTAAACTACTTTAATTAGTAAGAAATCAATTGTTTGTTTATTGTAACCTCACCTCATCGCTGACGTTGCCGCTGGTGTAATATTTAACATCGTTGAAAATCTTCACATCCAAATGTAGATTACCTAAATCCATTAAGATACTCATCCTCTATGAGAGTTGGACACAATGGTAATTATTACATTCGGTTATCATTCATTATTAATGAGTAAAGCGGGAAACAAATAACTAAAGTTGATAAGCGTCCGCCATGTTGAAAACAAATAAACATCTGATGCAAAATATATAGACAGCAGCACTGAAATTTCGGACAAATTTTATTAAATTTCTTATAAATTCTTATTAGTTTTAATATAAATTATACATCTTTGATTCAATTATGTATTAATAAAAATATTTTTATGTAAATTTATTATTTTATTAGTGAAAATTAATTAAAGATGATTTTAAACAGATCATATAAAGCATATGCATTTAGAATTTAGATAATTGTTAGTCAGTAAAATACTTATAATTATCTTAATATTATTGCAATATTTTTGTTTATTATTTTGTAAATAATGTAATTTTTAAACAAAAACAAATGCAACTAACTTATATGTATTTATTTAAAGTTTATAAAATTTAAATGTAATGTATAGGCAACCTAACAGTATATTTTGACAGCTGGTTTTTTGGATAAGAAATCAATCAAAACTCCAAACATTTCGTGGATTTAACACATTTTACAACTAATAATGGCCAAATTCCTTGGTCTGAATCGTCTCTTCTCGGTATTGGGAATAATTAAAGAGCATGGAGGTATCCGCGCATCCCTGTACAAGCTTTACAGGTGAGATTTACTAAAATTATATAACTAACCTATACAATTCACGAATCCTGCAAAAACAAAATTATTTATGATCATAATAAATAAATGCAGTCGATTTCAATTTATTTGAAATAAAATATTGTATGAATATTTAATAAAATTTCAGAATGGACGAGTTGAAATCAGGAACTTGTGTAGGAACAGACAAATATGGCAACAAATACTTTGAAAACGAGCGTTTCTTCTATGGACGTAACCGCTGGGTAGAATACGCCCCAAAATATGGTAAATCTATTACAATTAGCCATAATTATTTACAATACAAATATCTTGTTTAGGAACTGATTATGATGGCAGTCAGATCCCAGCTGAATGGTATGGCTGGATGCATTACAAAACCGATTATTTGCCTGATAAAGACCCACATCGGCCTAAATACAAGTGGATGTTGGATCATACAGAAAACATGTCTTATACAGATGGTGCTTACACACCTTACAGTACTACAAAACCGAAAATCGAAGCTTGGGTACCCAAGAAATAGGAAAATGCAGGTAAATTATTAGAAATTATTGTAAAAACTTATAAATAAAGGAATCCCTAATGTTGAATTATTAACAAATATATTATATATTAATGGATTCCCATTTGCCTGTCAAAATCCTCATCAGAAATCTTTTTCTTTTTGAGTTTCTTTAATAAGGCGACATCTCTCGCTAATTCTGCAAAGTCTTCATCCGAAATTCCTTAAAAAAAACCAATGCAGATCAGCATTTGCTACTTATATATTTTTATGTATTACCTTTTCTTTTTTTGGTGTTGAACTTGCCACCTTCTTGAATAACTTTAGCTTTAGTTAAATCCTTCTTGGCTTTTCTTTTAGCTTTCCGTTCCTTTTTGCTATCCCGATCTTCTTTAGCTTTGGACCAAGATACAGTAGCTTTCTGATGCTTCTTGTGTTTGAGTCCCGGCCAATTCCCAGTCTGTTCAAACACTTTGAGCTTTTCCAATCGTGCGGATTCGCGTTGCTTGTCCTTATACGGGATTTTATTGATATCCAAATTAGGTTCTGGGAATCCCGCAATGTCGACTGTTTTGAATTCCGGCATTTTAGGGAGTTGCAGGAGGCCATATCCAATGGCCATTTCTACAAGAGGAAGATCTTTCACGCGTAACAGTAACGAACATTCGTGTTTGGAGTAAGCTCGCACGTGTGACACGAATGCTCTCGTTGCTTTCTCCATCAAAGCACGATCGTTCTTTTGCAAAGTTCTTAAAAGTTCCATGATTATCTGTTAAAAATACAACACATGTAGTGTAGTGAAAGTATTTCAGCACAAGTACTGGAAGTAAGCGAAAAGGACGAGTCTTGGAAGTTTTGCGATGGCGCTATAGGCCGATCTAGGACTGAAATACATTGCTTCCCATACTTGTGAAACAATACATAATACTTTACATCTTTCGGTGAGTTGTTAAGCGTCTCGCTTGGATTTCCAAGCTTCTCAAGGTAAACTTTTTGATTTTTTTCGATGAAAGTTACATAGGCTTCTTCATGCTCGGAGAGGAATATCACAGCAGATCCTTTCTCTCCTTGACGTGCTGTCCTCCCAACTCTATGGACAAAAGCACTTGCATTGCTTGGTGGATCCCATTGCAGTACCCAATCCACCTGTTAATGATTATATTACAATATTTGCCATCTTTAATTAACTTTATTGACAACGTAATAAACA
>JARJDU010009650.1:0-11225 GCA_030264695.1 Lissagria laeviuscula
AATTCTAAAAGTACATTAAACAATAAGGGCATAGTTTTAGGCAGCTATAAAATTACGCAAAAAAAATAAAAGAAAAGCTCAATTAGTGTGATCACAATCAGTCACGGCACGAACATGAAGTTACCTATACCAGTTTGGAGGTAAATGAGCCACCTAAGATACATTGGAGTCTAGCTTAAGCAAAGAGTAATTGCATGAAATGATAATTGTAATTTTAAGAGAAGTTCCAATGTATCCTTCATTCACACTATTGTATTGCAATGTGTAATTAAAATTTGTTAAAGGACATAAAATCATAATTTCAATGAATGAGCGACTGAAGGAAACATTAAAAATGTGGAAAACTATTTTGTCAAGGATTGATGACATGGAGCTTAATTAAATTCTGCACATGCATTAAAATAAATACAATCACAATATTTACAACTTTATAACATTATTTTGCTTCTTTTTTTGGTATTTACAAGTGAAAATGTAGCCTGTAAATTTGTCTACTCAACTGTCATCAATACTTGCAGTAATTTCTGACAGTTAAGCCCGATTTACACGAGTAATAAGCAGAGTAGAATGGGAGCAGGCACCTTTGCAAAAGGAACTGACTTAAATTGTTATTTTATATTTCGGAATTTAGAGGACCGCTAGGCTTGAAAGGTCCTAGGAGCAAGTCTCCAGCGTCTGTGCATAAATCCGTCACGGGATGAAGGTAAGTAGAGTAGAATAGGAGCTGTGGTAGAAGTGAGTAGAGCTACCTGGCTATACGCTACTCTACTCGGACAGTTTTGGGGATTTCTATGAATACTTACTCTACTTATTACTATACTCGTGTAAACTAGGCTTTAGATTTCTTCAAGTTTATTCTTGATTAATGAATCTCATCAAGTGCCCAAAACTTAAATTAATTAATGATTAATTGTATTTTTACACTATCAATAGAATGAAAGTTTTTTTGCTTAATTCTTGCAATAGCCTACAAAACTAAAATGTTTGCTAGGTATTCCAGAAAACAAAATAGATCTTTAAATTGTGTTGTTTCAATTGCAGTTATACCAAATTTTTGTGTAAAAGCAAAAAACCCAAATCACCAATGATTAGCTAATGAAGATAATGTTAAATGCTGAAATGAGATTTCCATAATGATGACAAGTGACTTGCAATGAAATATTATACAAAAATTACATATTCGTTTAATTTTAAAAATACCTCTTCGGAAGAAGTGTAGTGGTCAAGTCAAGTAGTTCTGATCCTGTCTCTCATTTTGAGGCTGCATTTCTAAAATAAAACAATATATTACACAATTGCTACTACCTCAATTATAACATACTAGTTTCATTCATTGCTAAGTACACTATTCTTAATTATATCTTGCTCCCATACTTTCATCCAGCCACAAAAATCGTCGGATAGGTTAAGTTTTTCCATGATAAATCAAGAATAAGACCTGAACTAATATTGCACATTAGCAATCTCCCACATGTACTACAACCAATTCACTTATTTTAATTATACATAATTATACCCTGCATATGCAATTCAATGCCAAAAGTAAATTCGCACGGCGAATTTGCAATAGTACACGACGGGGCGGGGCGAATTGTGTTTACATACTACGTGCGACAGACAGCGTAGTATTAAACTCATGCAATAGTAATGCGAAACAAATCGACTAGGCGCAGGTAAAGGGAATGCGACGCCGGTTACACAGCGGTCTGATCAGAATATCATAGAACCAACAGCATTCCCAACGAATGTTGTTATCGATATCCAGAGGCTTTAAGGGCCCCGCCACTGATATAAAAGATGCGTTTACCTCGTAATGTCACACACGCTGCAAGCGGCGCACTCGCTAGGCTCGTCGTTGTCCCGCTGTAATGGAGACTACGTCACCAAAAAAGGGCCGTCTTGCATGTACAACTCCTAGGAAGATGACTTCACTCTTAAGTCTCTCGTCGATTACGCTCGCACCAGCCCAATTTCGATCGTTCGGGTTGATAGCCGCCGCGCGCCTCTCACATCACACTCTGCCCGCTAGCGCTAGCTCACGGAATGTCGTACACAATTTCATTCGTGCGGCTTATAACGCCGTCGTCGATGTGTTCCAACTGGTGCCGGTGTCGGTGTATCGGAATCGTCGATTATTCCGGTATGGTGGCGCGTACTCGAGACGCGCTCCCAGATCGGTATTTTCACGAAGGGCTGCGACCGCCAACCGGAGACGCACAAGTTCAACGCTCAGGCTCGCGCGACATGGAGAGCCGTGATGTACGTAGACGGCGTAAACGGCGCTCTAGACTGAACTGGACAGACTCACTCCCACTCATGTTGCATGATGGGTAAATAAGAGATCGAATGTGGGCACGGATCGTCCTTGTTTTTTATATTTCACACTCGAATTGCATTTATGTCTAGTTTAAATTATAACAACATTTAAAGGATAATGTAAGCAAGTTTTTGAATGTAAGAGAATTGCGAAAATCTTGGAGGTTTATTGATTCTCAG
This sequence comes from Lissagria laeviuscula, assembly GCA_030264695.1. Classification (NCBI taxonomy): domain Eukaryota; kingdom Metazoa; phylum Arthropoda; class Insecta; order Coleoptera; family Staphylinidae; genus Lissagria; species Lissagria laeviuscula. Next base: position 2,497 of record JARJDU010009650.1, read on the forward strand.
GGGAAGATGGTACCTGGTTTGAAACTGGCGCCATCTTGTTCAAATGTTACTACACGCTTACGCACTGCGCCCACTGTTTAGCAGGTGCATGAAAGATAAATAAATACTTACAATTACTAGAAATTGTTATTAGGGGCAGTTTTTAAATCTAATTGTTATTGTTTAAAAGAATTTAATAATGAAATCAACTTTGGATTTAGTATTGAGCGTTATCTAAAATTTATTGATTTGTATACACAGGGGTGTACTTGATATAGTAATTTTTAAAGATTTGTTGTTGTTCTTAATTATTATTTAATGCCATATGGATTTTAATAATATACTTTTTAATATTAATACTTTTCATATTTGGTTTTAATATTACAATTTTACATATATACCTGCATTTTTTATATTGGGTAGCAGAAAATCATATTTTTGTTTATTCCGTGCAATATTATATATTAGATTTGTAGATTATAAAATTATTTGATTATAAAATTGCTATAAATATGCTATAAATGTACAAACTTTTGTGAAATCCAACTCTGTTGAAACATATTTCCGCAGTCAAACCCGTCAACCAACTGCTACCTGTGTCAACGTCGCAATTCGCGTGTCAACCGGTTACCCGACTGTCACCTCGTCACGGCATAAATGATAAATGCATGCAACAGCATAGTATACATACGGATTAGCAATTACAAAAGGTGTGTACACTTGCCTTAGTAAACTATAACTAAATCAATTTATATATCTAAATTACACCGCATTAACTATTAATATATCCTTTAATTTTCATCATTTATATGCATTAATAATTGATTCTAGAGCTTCTACATGGATATCAAACTAGTTCAGAAGAATACAAAATATCAATAATCTTTAAAATAAGGTACAATTCCCTATGTACTAGTATCTAACGAATGAATATACAAAATGTCATCATCAGCGATATTTATTTTAGATGTGAAAGGGAAGGTAATATCTTATTTCCTTACATATAACAATATACACATTTCATGTTATTTAAATCATTTCAGGTCTTAATATCACGTAACTACCGTGGTGACATAGATATGGGTGTAATTGAAAAATTCATGCCATTGCTAATGGAAAAAGAAGAAGAAAGTATGCTCACACCAATTCTCCAAACAACCGAAGCCACGTTTGGATACATTAAAACAAACAACTTATACATTGTCAGCATAACGAAAAAGAATGCAAATGCTGCACTAATTTTTGTATTTTTACACAAGATTGTTCAAGTGATGACTGAATATTTTAAAGAATTGGAGGAGGAGAGCATACGTGATAATTTTGTTGTTATATATGAGCTAATGGATGAACTGTTGGATTTTGGTTATCCACAAACAACTGACAGTAAAATCCTTCAGGAATATATTACACAAGAAGGTCATAAGTTGGAGATACAACCAAGGATTCCAATGGCAGTGACCAATGCTGTTTCATGGAGGTCCGAAGGCATTAAATATAGGAAAAATGAAGTTTTCCTTGATGTTATTGAGTCTGTTAATCTTTTGGCTAATGCTAATGGCAATGTACTTAGAAGTGAGATTGTGGGAGCTATTAAGATGCGAGTTTATTTATCTGGCATGCCAGAATTGCGTTTGGGATTAAACGATAAAGTATTATTCGAGAGCACGGGACGTGGAAAGTCGAAAAGTGTGGAATTGGAAGATGTCAAGTTTCATCAATGTGTGAGATTATCTAGGTTTGAGAATGATCGGACTATTTCCTTCATTCCACCTGATGGAGAGTTTGAATTGATGTCTTATAGGTTGAATACACATGTAAGTTTAGCATGTAATAACACTTTGGTTGCATAATGTAATAGTAGTTTACTTAACGAATGTGGTAAGAGGCTTTTTACGTGCTAGTTGAACAGTTGTTGCAGTAATTCTGTAACGGGGCTGTAGCTAGGGTTATGAGTGTCCCCCCTGCCATAAGTATCCGTTTATTTTGTACTTTAACTAAACCTTTTTACATTTTAGGTAAAGCCTTTAATTTGGATTGAGTCAGTGATTGAACGCCATGCTCATAGCAGAGTAGAGTACATGATTAAAGCAAAATCGCAATTTAAGCGACGATCGACAGCAAATAACGTGGAGATTATAATACCAGTGCCAGCTGATGCAGATTCGCCTAAATTTAAAACGACCATTGGTAGTGTGAAATACGCCCCAGAACAGAATGCCATAACATGGTCGATTAAATCGTTTCCTGGTGGGAAAGAATATTTGATGAGGGCACATTTTGGTTTGCCTAGTGTTGAATGCGAGGATCTTGAGGGCAAGCCACCGATTCAAGTTAAATTTGAAATACCCTATTTCACCACATCAGGCATTCAGGTAATTTAATTTTTTTCATATTATAATTACACAAATATTCTAAATTTTCTACATTTCAGGTGCGTTACTTAAAAATCATTGAGAAAAGTGGTTATCAAGCGTTGCCTTGGGTCCGTTATATAACGCAAAACGGCGATTATCAATTAAGAACTAATTAGGTTGTTTTTACGATTAGTATTCCACGTTATTTACTATTATCATTTATGTTACATTTGTATTTTATGCAGTATAAGTAATTTTGGTTCCCTCAATTGCAATATATGTGTCGTTGGCACACGAAAAGTATTTAAAATAAATATTTTAGAATCAAATACAACATCAATGTCCGTCCTTATGTCTTGTTTTTATTATCTCCCCAAGAACAATAGAACTAGTTAGTTCATTGTACTTTAAACGCTTATAAATCATGTTGAGTAATTATCAGTTTACGACACTTCCAGACAATGCATATTGGCTAAAAGAACAAACATATCAATGTAAATACTATTTTCTATCTATATAATGCTTCTTTTTCTTCATATGGTGTAATAACTTTAGTTGGGCTATAAACGCTCCTAGCAAGTTTGAATTCTCTCGGCCTGATCAGGTCTCACTGGTTTGCAATACAGTTAAATGCTGTGTTCTTTAATTACCTCCGAGGCTTTGAAGACCTCTTTTGTGATCTTTAATGAGACACAGAGCTGTCAAATCTACTATTGCTTTGCGTGCTGGTCAGCTCGAGGCCTCAGAGCTTTTTAAAGAACGCAGCATTTGTATACAAAGGGCAGGACTGGATTCAGACATGATGAGACCCAGAGCTATTTTAAATATGGGGCCCTTTAGAGAGGGGAGGTCCGCCCCCGGTGGCCCACTTAGTTTCAGTGGTGTCAAGTGGGCTGCGTTGCGGCTCTGGGAGAAAACGGACTTGACTTGTTGAAACTCATTTCTGAGGAGTGCAAGAGCATGCAAGACTGCCAGTAGTGGGCTAGGAGAAAATTCCACACCGGGTATCAACTTTTACCAACCAGTGCAAAATAGGATTTTCGGATACCCAAATATTGAATTAATATGTCTTTTTGAGGACCCTAAGCTATAGATTGTTTAGCTTATATGTAAAACCTGCACTCATAACGGAAATAGGATGCAAGCCCATCGCCCAACCCTCCTTCCTTGCTTGTGATTTGAGAAATGCGAGTTCTTAAGCCCGCCCCACATCTAATGCAACGGTAAAGCTTTTTTGCGGGGCTGCTATTCCATTACCTATTCACTTGGTCCAAGCCACATTTGCAAAATAGTTGTCTAGCTACCAACGAAAAACGGTTAGCAATCTTGCCTGGTTGCTAGTCATATCCTGTTGCGACCAGAGCGGTGACGCTCACAGAGCCGTACGAAGGTCGATTACAACAATTGATTAAATCAAAAGATGCATGTAATAGATACCCAACCAAATGTACTAATCAACTGTCATACGGCTTTGTGTGCTACCGCTTGAGCTAGTGTGCAAAGCTATACCTGAGCTTGCTGCTCGCCGCTCGTCAAGAGTCTGCTGTGCCGAGCTGGTGCGCATCGCAACAGGATATCGCTTGCAACCTTGCAAGATTGCAAACAGTTTTTCGGTGGAAGGTAGACAACTAGTGTGCAAACGTGGATAATAGGATAGCAGCCCTGAACAACAAGCTTGCGTTAGGTGTGGGGCGGGCTTTAATGATTGCTGGCCGTAGGGATTCTCTGCGTTTGAATGCATTTTTCTAAATCCATGCAACCCATTTAAAGAAAATGTATCAACCGTGCCTTCTTTTTCTCTTTTCAATTTTACTTATTAAATACTTACATAAATCACAAAGAGGAATATTAGAATTTAACTTACGATTATTATGTTATACCAATTTTCTTTACTTAATTCATATGAAGAATATCAATCTGATCAATAGAAATTGATTCAATTCATTACCTTACATACAACAATGCAATTAGTTTGAAATAAAAACATAAATCCCAAAAGTCTTATTGGTGTGAATGTTTCAGTGCATGCTTCTTCACCTATTTTCAGGTTTATTTGATCAGATGATTTCAGTTCCTTAGCCGAAATATCAAACGCAAATATATAAGATTATAATCCTAATTTAAAAAACGCGATAAATTGGCATATGTTCCTCAATAATTAATTATCTTACTTCTTGGCTAATTCATTGGACAGCCAATCTAAACCTTCATATAATCCTTCACCTTGGGTGGCACACGTGGACTGAATATACCACTAAAATATAAATAATTAAATGATATTGTATATAAATAATTAAAGATTATATTAAATAAACTATGATTGAACTTACATGACGATTACGTAGTTGATTCAATTGCAACAGATCTGTTAATTCAGCAGCGTTCATTGAATTAGGTAAATCTTGCTTATTAGCAAATACCAATAGGACAGCATCACGTAATTCATCTTCTTGTAACTACAACACATGTTCATAGTTATGTTCTTATCGCTTGAAACAAAATACTTAAAGAACTTTCAATAATACCATATTTTGTAATTCCTTTTGTGCCTCTCCAATTCTTTCCCTATCATTTGAATCTACCACAAAGATCAGTCCATGGGTATTCTGGAAGTAATGACGCCACAATAAACGAATCTTATCCTGACCACCGACGTCCCACACAGTAAAACAAATGTTCTTATATTCGACGGTTTCCACGTTGAATCCAATAGTCGGAATTGTGGTGACGATCTCGCCCAGTTTCAGCTTATAAAGGATAGTTGTTTTTCCGGCAGCATCTAATCCCACTAAAATTTAAATATATTATTTAGCTTTATGTTAATCCTTATGTATTATTTACAATTATCAATAAACTTAATCAATTTCTAAGCAAACGTAGGTGTTGCAATGAGTCACACATAACCTTACCCATAAGAATCCTCATCTGTTTCTTGCCGAAAAGCTTGGTCAAGACGCTGGATATCGTCAAACCCATTGCTACTGATACGTCTAATGATTCTCCCAACGTGTAATTATCGCTTGGATGTTACAAATTATGCACCAATGCCACGTCAAAATGATAATATGGTGATAGCAGCAAGTCTTGTATACACCGTATGAATGACGCCGACACGACCACGAAAAGTGCGAGACGACGTCGACGTACTTACAATTCCAACTCCAACCAATTCGTACTAACAAACAACGTAAATTATATATTCAATGAGCAGGAGGAGCAGGAGCTGCGAGAAACAACTTGCACGTTGACGGATTGACTATGTTTTTGTACCTTGTGGGCAGGGATGAAATATGTTTTCTAAATTTATGAGAGTTTGATGCTGGTGATGTAGATTTGAAACGATACTTTAGATTATTATTGACGTACGTGTTCTAATCATTTGTATTTTAGTATGCGACACGTTAGAGTTTGCTGAGTTGGAGTATTTATGATAAAAAATAATAAATAATGACAAGTCCTAGTTAATTTTGAATGAATTCGAATTTAATATAGATAAATATTTAGCTCGTGAATATTAAACGGTATAGTGAAATCATTAAGAACACAAGAACATATCATGCTAAGTAAACAATAGATGTAACATTCTGTTATCTGGCGGGTATGCTCAAAATATCAAATTGATAACACTGGGAAACAAATTTAAAAAAAAACTTTTGCATTTATTTTGACTAAAATTGGCATGCTGATTCCAAATCTGAATTCAGTTTTTTTGTAGCACGGGCCAGCTGATTACGATGATTCATCCAGTGTAGATTCACCCAAAACTATAAACCATATTCATATCCATTTACAACATTAATTCTTACACTTCTGCACATAAAACTAGGTTTTATGAAACAATTTGTTAAAACATTGTCAACTGATAGTGACTGAAGTACATCATCTTGGCATTTCCTGGATTGTCATTTGAAAAAATCGAAGCTAGTGTGTTTAATAGTCCACAAATTCAAAAGTTCATCAAAGATGAACATTTCACCGATACAATGTCAGCCCTTGAAAAAAATGCTTGGCTATCATTCAAAGACATCGTCAAATACTTTCTTGGGAATACAGGTGCATGCACTTATACAGAAGTTGTTCAGAAACTATTAGGGAGCTAAAAAGCACTAAGTTGCAACATGACTATTAAAGTGCACATGTACAAGCAAAACATTGACCTACAGTAGAAGAAACTTTTTGTTTTGAATTGGCCTGCCATCTATATTGCGGAATCTTAAACTAACTGAATAAGAAAAATAAAGGTCGCGTTTTTGCAAATATATGTAAATGCAATTATTAAATTGTTTTTCTTTTATAGCTTTTATAACTAATTAAAATGTATTAACACCACAAGCATAATTAATTTACAACAAAATTGTTTTACCAAATGAATACAATTTAAGTACATATTAAACAATATAATTGCTGATTTAATCATTACATCAACCAAATTTATGATTTTACTTAATACGACGATAAAAACATTTATTTCTAGGTAATATTGACCAGCTTGTACATCCTACATTTAATTAAGTAATAATTTTATAATACTAAAATTTTAAGTAGATGTTATGTGTTATTATCACTTCTTATCAAGTCTAATACTTTATTTTCTAAAGTAAACAAATGCTCGTCATTTACTTCGGGCGCAATATGTCGCATTGCGTCGGCCAAGTTGCAAATATATTCGATGTTCGTGCCACTAGGTCCGACCGACGAATAGATTTGTTTGGCAATTGCTTCTAGGTCAGCTTCGCCGGCATATTGAAAATTGTCAGTTGTTGCTAAATAAATGGTAATCTCGAACGTCGGTTTTGTATTGTCCCTTGGATGAAACAAAATGTTGCATCTTTTATAACCGCCTTTTTCTCGATAATCTAAATGGTTGACAACTTTTTCTATGTCTTCTTCACGAATTTTATATGCAATTCCCCAAACTTCATCCTAAAATCAACAACATAACAATTTCAACTAATAAAAATAATTTATTATAATATTTATATATAACAAATACCTATTTTAACTTACATTCTCACTGCTTGTGATTAAGGTAACAACACGTCCCGGCTATGAAAAAAAGACAAAAATCAACAAACAAAAAAAAAAGCGAATTTTAAATAATTATTTAACAAGCATACCTTTTCCGGTATTCCTCGATGATCCGTGCTATGTTGATAAAACCTTCGAGAGAATCCCTTTACATGACCAACTAATTTCTCTTCAAAAGGAAAGTCAACCTTCCATATCAACGACCCATAGCCAAACACCCACATTGCACGAAAGATTTATACGCTGGCCATTAAAAATATTCGTTGTTTGTAGGTTTAATATCGGTCGGCGACCTATTTATAAACAGACATGTGAATTTAGACAATTCGTGAAACTACATACGTCAGACAAACGTAGATAGTGTGACTGTCTGCTGATATTATATCTACATCTACATAAACTCGCGATATTAAATGAAAATGCACTTATTTCTAGTAATATTTTTATAGCATCTGTGGCCTTGGCTCATTGGCCGTGGCCACATTCACTAGATTCACTAGGAGTCGCGTCGATGGACGCAGAACGACTGGAGTTCACTGAATCGCGGTGGAAACGCTGACAAGCTATATACTCAATTGTTCTAATCAGAATTATACTGCGATAATGTAACTTATACATATTAAATATAATTATGTATAATAATGTTTATTAATATAATGATTAATTTCCTTTTCGTTTTTCCGAAATTTAGAAATTGAAATGCAAAGTTCATAGAAGTTCATCAACATTCATATTGCTTCAGGTCTAAAAAGTATTGATAATCAATAAGTTTGCGCAGAATAATAACCGAAAATATATAGCGATATTGACAATGTTTATCACCAGGTTTGCAAGCAATCCTAGTATGTATTGTTTGCTATTAGCATTGTTAGCGGTGTTCTAGAACTACAATTTCCACAACAATGTGAAAATTATCCTGCTGAAAATATACCTAATTACATATTTATTGAGTTTTCTTTAAGCGATATATTTGTATGCACTTAAGACTGCAATTGCGTGACTTGTGGAAATATCGTTCGAATGTTGAAACTAGTATAGTGAAACCTCGCTTAACGAGCACGTCCCAAACCGAGTAATTCGCATAACAAGTAAAAATTATTTTTAAATGATAACCCGCTTAACGAGCAATGTTTCGCATAACGAGTGACGTGAAAATGCTAAATGTATGGGAAACTGTTGTTGCATTGTTACTTTGAGAAGCATCATTCTATTAAGGTGAAACTATGCGAGCGACTAATTTTTCTCGTTATGCAAGGTTTCACTGTATTTGTTGATTTTCCTTAGTATTGCTCGCAGCCGAACTCTCAATTAAATTAACAAAAGTTCACTGAATCCATTTACAGTTTCAAAGAATATTTATATCATCCT
>JARJDU010009670.1:0-15224 GCA_030264695.1 Lissagria laeviuscula
AACATTTTTTCTCACATAAATTCGATTATAAAAATACTGCGAAAAATTGCAAACCAGTCTAGCCCTAACTAGTCAAAGCAGCCCTAGAAAGTCAAGTTTGCACAATTCACCCTTTCGCATGTGGCATGGAAGAATAAGAAGAAAGCTTGTGAGACACTACTACAACCACATAATAAACAACTACTAGACCAGTCGTCCACCAGCTGCTTTTCGCAGAGAGTGCAAAAATCTCCCAAGGCGACACGACACCATGCACACATCACAGAGCCGGATGGATGGATTGGATGAGAGAGGAGCAAGAACGCGAGATCCCCTCGCAAATTTCGCTCTCACATGACGGCGCAAACAAAAACGGAGCGCACTTGCCGGCATGAAAACGCGGTGCCGGTGGTTGGTGCTGAGAGGTGCAAGAACAAAGAGGTAGAGCATATATATATGCACACATGTGTGTAGACACAAGCAAGCACAAGTTGGGTCGGTAGGTTGGCGAATAGCAAAACTCGCTTTCACATATGTATTTTCTTTCTCTTGCTCCCCAAATGTGGTTGTATCAAAACTCACATATGTATACGAATTGCATCATGCCTAGTGGTGTCCGCAAATAACGGCTGCATTTTGATGTCTATTAGAAGAGATGCACAGAGTAATTAGTTTAAAATTAATTTTTGCTTGTAACTGCTTCAAACCGCATAATTAGCACTCCATATAGACATAGGAATTGTAAAAAGGTTGACTGATCCTTCTTACCAATACTTTTTTAAAGAAAATCAAACTACAATTATATAGTTTTAAGATTTTCCATTTCTTTGTTTCAGCTCTCCATGATGCGTTTTTATACAAATTTTCAAAACGACAAATAATAAACGAGCTGAACTCGCTCGTCCCCTAAATGCAAAAATTTCGAGCGCGAAAATGCATCCAGAAAACAAGCAGTAAAAGCTGCAAAAGCAGATGAAAGGAAACGAGTGGGTAATGGATAAAAATGCATACGACGACGGTTGCATTTGCACATGCACCGCATGCGGCGTGCAATGTGCAATGCACGCACCGACTTTTTTGCCAATGTGCATATTATGCACATGGCTACTCACTACTGCATGCACACACGTTGCGTTGCACATTCACGAAAGGTGCGTTTTGGGCCATTGTCGAAGTTTGCATGCTGAAAGCAACATGCACGCAAATCACGAGGAGCCGCTAAGGGAATTGAGCCGACACACGTGTGAGAGAGTGTAGATGGAAAATGCATTGCCAAGGGAATGAATGCAAACGCGAATATCTTGCGGGGCAATGAACGGAACGACGCGCCGGCGACGACGATCACGACAACCCTATAGCTATGCAAGAAACCGAGGACAACGACGGTGGCACGGCGGGCGTATGTGTAATTATACAATGCGCAATTAGATGCAACTCGATCCGCGTCTACATATCTCTTGCTTGTATTTTTAGCTGCATGACTGAAATAGTCCTAAGTCAATCAATTTAATTTGAATTTTGATCAATCAAATTGTATTTGCAGATTTTAACTAGTTTCGAGTTGCCATTGTTAAATGTAGAAAAGTTAGAAAAGTTTTGATCGTGAATTGCATATACTTTACAGCATCCATATTCCAATATTATATATTTTAACAGACGCGAAATGCCGGGAGCCATGGTTGCTTCTATTTTTAACGGCATTTTTGTCCACGGTCATGGTCATGATAATATATTCACGCGGCTTTGCAAAGCGCGCTCACGCTGCTCTCCATCTCACTTTGTCTCCCTTTATTTGATAGAGTTTCTATTTTTTAGTCTCATTCATGCGACTAGAACTGGCATGCAGGATACGACAGAATAACCAAGACTAGACCAATAATGCAGTCATAAAACGCCACAAAATAAAACAAATCAGCTGTGCTAGCAGAACTAGGAACAATGATTTGTATATGGTGCATACCAACAAGTTGCTAATAAAAAAGCGCCTGTTGCATTGCCATAATCAATATTAAATTTATTGAAGCGAAATAACTTATTAATTTATGAATTCAATGCAAAAAGTAAGCAATTTTTGAACGCAAATAGAAATTTATTTTGGCAATGTTTGCAAAATTGTGTTTTGATAAAACAGCGGTATTATATATTTATTTTAGTATTTTTCTCTGTATTTTACCAAAAAAATCTCAAATGTAAGCATGCATATTACTACAAAACTATAATGCATTGCTGGCAAAGGCCTATAATTCATTTGCGCTTCGTCCTCTTTTTAAACTTGTTGAAAAATATCTGTAGCCAGCGGAAAAGAGAGCGAAAGTCGCGGCCTTAATCGTCGTCGTCGTCGTGCGTACATGCAACATGTAATGTATGTAACGACCGAACGGTTGATGTGCACATTTACATCACCATTACAATACTCGTTTCTATTGAGTCGGAATGAGAACGTGTAAATTTGCATGAAAACCTACAGTGTAACAAAGGGCATGTGTCTTCGCGCCGCGTCGCCAAGAAGGGTAAATTACTCCCTGACAAATGACGTTCTTCTGCTCATGTTGCGCGATGTTTAGAGTTGCGGCGCGATCTCCAACAGTTGGCGATTTTTGCCATGTTGCATAATGGTACGACGATAAAGAGTGTGCGATTGCAATATGTGATGCACATATGTTACACACTTGGGGAGCTCGTATGAAAAAATAGACATGAAAGTCCATTTAAAAATTGACGGGCATAATGTATTGTAGCTTGTAGGAATAAGAAATTATATTGTTAACAGTTAAAATATATTGCTAATGCAATTAGTATATACTTAATTAGTATAATTAGTATAATACACAAGACTAGACAACCCTAATGATCAGTATTACATAAATTCATGCAATAAGCTCTTGTATAATTTGAGCTACATTGAAACTTGAATATAATTGCAGAAAAAAAGCATATAAGTTTTAATCGTGGTATAAATAACATTAGAGATTAAATTTATTGTTCAAAGACCTTTATATATGATTCAATTTATTTGCCTGGGTAATGATTCAACAGTTTTAAACTGCAACCATAACTAGTATTCAGATGATAAAGGCGAAAATTATTGTATTTATCAAAGGTTATCAGCCATTGTTCAACAATACAATTGGTTTTTATTAATTATGAAAAAAGTTAAATCATAAACAAAGAAAATTAGAATATGAAGTTTTATCATAGGCAACCAAATATACTTTAAATAATAAACAACATGGACGGCATTAGATAAAACAAAAATTTATCAAATTTAAATCAAGAAGTTTACGTTGTTTTGAATATTATTTTACTTCATATATCATTTTCTCATTTATATTAGTATATTACTAATATATTCATATAGTAATGAATCTTCTTAAAAATTAAAAAAAAAAACTTACAATATTATTCTTCTGCTTGCTTCATACAATTCTGTGCTATTTTCTAATCTACCACTTGTTGTGACTCCTACCTCATCCCACACTAATTGTGCATTACAGGTGGGGCTTTAATTGTTGCGTTGTTAGGCAAAGAGACGCCTAGAAAGCATAGTGAGGGATATGGTGAGTAACTATATTTATTAGTAAATATTATGTGGGATGGGCAACATTATATGTAACCTAATACAAATCTTATAAATGTAAAATCTTATTAGTGTTATAACTAAATAAAACATTGTCTTTTCAACAGTGAAAACAAGCCAACAATGTATCAATAATACCTATAAGAAGTTTATAAACCAAATCACCACTTAAAACTATGTTCAAACGAGTAGTTTTCGGTTACATTGCGGCCCTCGTCTTGGGCGTGTTCGCCCAATACGAATGGCAAGCCCGCGATGCCTTCGACGAGGTGCGATTGAAGATGGACAAAGTGACAAAAGACAACTGCCCTATACAACATGTAGGTGATTTATACCTACCCGAAGATGCTGTGTCTCACTTGCCAGAAATAAAGGAAATCAACATTAATCCAGTATTCCCAAATAGGACTCAACTACTTCAATTGCATAACATGGCTTTAAGCAGATCCTTCTTTTGGAGTTACATATTGCAAAGCAGATTCATTCGTCCTGCCATTAATGACACCTATGATCCAGGAATGATGTATTACTTCTTATCAACATTGGCCGATGTATCAGCTAATCCACATATTAATGCATCAGCTATCTATTTCTCACCCAACACATCATACTCCCCATCATATTTGGGATTCTTCAACAAGACATTCCCCAGATTTGCACCCAGGACGTTCAGAACTGATGATTTCAATGACCCAATACATCTTGAGAGGATTTCTACATTGAATACTTTCACATTATTTGATTTGGGTGCAATTAAACCCAACACAAGTAGTGATTACACTTCAGATTATCATAGAATCAATGAATGGTACAAGTTATGGAATCTGCCAGATATTGTGGGAAGACATGATACCAAAACCACTTATCAAGTGGAGATTCGATATGCAAATAATACAAATGAAACTTTTACATTCCATGGCCCTCCAGGTGCTGATGAAGAGCAAGGACCTGTGAAATTCACAAGACCTTATTTTGATTGTGGTAGATCAAATAGGTGGCTTGTTGCAGCTGTTGTACCTATTGCAGATATTTATCCAAGACACACTGGATTTAGACACATTGAATATCCAAAATATACAGCTATTTCTGTTGTCGAGATGGATTTTGAGAGGATTGATATTAATCAGTGTCCTAAAGGGATGGGTAACAGCGGTCCAAATAGATATGCAGATACAGCAAGATGTAAAAAGGAAACAACAGAGGTAAGAGATAAAACTGGTTCTACTACTACAGTTTTCATCGAATTTTAAATTAATAATCATTTAAATGATTCATAGTGTGAACCAATACATGGATGGGGCTATAGAAGAGGAGGTTATCAATGTCGATGTAAACCGGGCCAGCGTCTGCCCTTCTTTACGAGGAGACCCTTTTTGGGCGAACTTATAGAACGCGCTACAGCTGAACAATATTATAATGGTTTCGATTGCCAAAAAATCGGATGTGAGTTCAATATGAAATAGTCCCTAATTACTAATCAAATCTTAATAATGTTTATATTCCTAGGGGTACAAAAGATGCCAGTCCAATGGGAAAAAGCCGAACCGATCGTGCGCGAGCACTTCCTCGACCAATACTCCGAATATAAAAACTACACCAGCGGCCCGGGATCTCTCAACCAAAAGCGTTTAAACATTCACAGGGCTTTGGACTTCATCCTTGGAGTAAACAAAGACAACTGTCGTAAATACAAACCCGAACATCTCATCCTCCAAGGCGATATTAACTACGGCGCCGAAGAATACTTCGAGAACGAAGCGAAGATGGCTGTCCGATTGGCTAATTTCATCAGCGCTTTCCTCCAAGTTTCCGATCCTCAGGAAGTTTATTCTGGTAAACGTGTAGCCGACAAACCTCTCACTGAGGATCAAATGATGGGCGAAACTTTGGCTTTAGTCTTAGGTAACAGTCGAGTCTGGAGTGCGGGCACTTATTGGGAGAGAAATAAATTCACCAATAGGACGCTCTTTGCTCCCTACGCTTATAAAACTGAATTGAATACAAGGAGATTCAAATTGGAAGACTTGGCTAGGTTGACAAAGGCTGATGAAGTCTACACGAACCAGGATTGGTTTCAATTCTTGAAGCAGCGATGGAGCACGAATTTCGATAGCTTGGAGAAGTATTATCTCAAATTGAAGATCAGATACAATGAGACTGGGGAGACATTCAGGAGATTTGAAAGGTATCCAACCTTTTATAGAGCTGCGAAAATGGATCACGGACATTGGACTGCTCCCTACTTTGATTGTTATGGGAAAGTACCAATGTGGAAGATTAAATATGCTGTGCCATTCTTTGGATGGGATAGTTTAAAAGCAAAATTGGAATTTAAGTAAGTAATTCAAAAATTCAAAGTCATATGTTAATGCACCTATTTAATTAAACAATTTTTGTGTTTTTAGGGGAGTTGTTACAGTGACAATGGACCTACTCAAATTGGATATTAATCAATGTCCAGATAAATATTATGTACCTAATGCCTTCAAGAATACTCATAAATGTGATGAAAAGACTTCGTATGTAAGTGTCTGACTCCTAAAAATATAGTAATCCAGTAATTAATTGAATTGATATTTTAGTGCGTGCCTATTTTGGGAAGAGGTTTTGAGACAGGAGGATACAAATGTGAATGCAAACAAGGATATGAGTATCCCTTTGAGGACCTAATCACATACTATGATGGTCAACTTGTAGAAGCAGAGTTTAGTAATTTAGTTGATAATAACGTAACCAGATTTAACATGTTCAAATGTCGAATTGCCGGAGCATCAAGTATAGAAATTAGTGTCTTGACAATAATCACCATGCTGATTGCCTTGTTTTTAGGATATCGTAGAAATTACATTCATTAACACATTCCATCAAAAAATCATTCCAAATTTACAAACTAAACTTAAATATATACAGTTTTTACAATAAGTATTAATAATAATTGAAAATCCGTCCATTGGAATGACTAATGATGAAGTAATGAAAGAATATCTGCATACAAGTTTTAATTAAGTAATAATTGTGTAAATAGGTACATAGGTACATAGAAGAAGGTCTTCTAACCTGTATTGTTCAATATCTTAAAATTATTAGCTTGACTAGCAATATTAAAAGAAACGCACAGAACTGTACGTTAATAGGAACATGTTATACACAACATTATCTATTTGTTATTTTTATATAAATTCATTGTTTATTTAGGTAATAATTTACATATTATCTCATGGGGTAATATAAGTTTTATAGATGTAAGAAGATTTTATGGCAATGAACAATTATATCCCGTGCAATTAAAGTATTGAGTAACAAGGCCAGGATTTAATCCTAATTCTAGATAATTAACAAAAACACTTTTAATGTTATAACACATAACAGATGAATCTCACAACGACAAATGTTATATTTTTCTATATGTACTCATTGCGCATATTTGTTGGATAGGAATAAGTTAATAGAATTTTAGTTTCCGTCCAAACACTTACAAATATTTTTTTAATAGTTTTGTATTATTATGATCTTAAGTTTTTTATTAAGAAATTTGTATTGTAATATTTTATAGTAGTTTTATATGAAAGGAATTGTAAAATTTTATTCTGTTCATAATTATTATCTATGCAGCGTTCTTAAAGTACCCTTGAGGAGATCGGGGTGTCAGATAGACGGAAAGCAGTGGTACCTGACAGCTCCATGTCACATTAAAGATCGTAAGAGAGGTCTCAGAGTTAATTTAAAAACGCAGCACTAATATGTGCCTGATTGATGTATGTCACATGTATTGTTAAATCAAAACAAATGAATTATTCTCATGTAATTTTATAAAACAAATGAATGTACATTTATATAAAATTTGAACATAAAAATGAGTACTGTAATATGAATTTTCAGACAATTTAATTTTAAAAATCGTTTTATAGTATATATGGCTTAAAGCCCTTTTAAAATGTTCTTAGATTGTTACTAGACCCTATCTTCCCTTGTCAATTTTATTGCAAATTCATAGCAATTTTTAATGCAACAAATTTTATCAGCTATTAACATTATTTTTATAATTAATGGCGTGTGGGCGCAGTTGGAAGCGCACCTGCATTCAAATGCAACCCCGCGGCCGACGCACTCCTCAATTTCTTAATAAGAAAGCGGATTGGGCGATGAACTTGCAACCTATCCCTGTAATATGCAAAAAACCAACTAGACACCCGGTCAGGCCTGGCTGTTGAGCCAATAATAACGATGATTTTCTTAAATACTGATAGCAATTTGTATATACAATTGATAAAATTAATATCATACTTACAATAAACGACCATATCTCGAAAATGAGGTGTTTGAAATCAAAAATTAATCACACACTTTTGGAATTTTCGTGTTCTCCACAACACTGCGAAACAATTTAAACGAGACGATCGACTGACAACATTTGTTTAAAGCAAACAATGTCACGACTTCAGAACGCACTATGATTTTCGAATATCATTAACAAAAACAACAACAACAATTTACTAGCCAACCAAATGCATCGTACGATGCGACGCAAAAACAAAACGAAATCAGTTAATTTTTGTCGATTTCCAAATTCGAAATTCATATTAATATCGAAATTTTAAATAATTTGAATTTACCAAGCCGTGAACGGTTTTAAATACACAATACATATTTAATAAGTAAATATAATTCTAACATATTATTTATATAAATTTAGATTATAATTATATTATGGAAAGTACTTTTTACATTGTATTTCATTATTCTACTTCTACTTCAGGATTCTTTTGCAAAAAATTGTAATTTATATATCGTCCAAGTTGAATTATTTGTGCTGCAGTATTGGCAATGTGACAAGATAGCAATAAATTATTTCTTGGATGCACTTTGATAGCAAAACGCATGAAAATTGTGGAATAGAGACACAGAGCTGCAAGGAATATCCAAGAAGGTCCATATTAAGATTATTATCATTTTTGTTATACATTTCCTTACCAAATGTCATATTTCCACTTATATATCTAGGATCTTTATGTATATCAGCTATTGCAGCTATAGGTATCCCCCAATTGAAGATTGGACCCCAAAAATGTGTGCTTCAATTGAAATTTTAAATTACTTACTTTTTTATAGATATTTCCATGTTTTACCTTGTGACATATTCTCTGGTTTCTTTATTTCTAAGTTGATTCACTAATCGTTTCACAGATAAACTCATTTTATTGAATAATCGTTTAAATGCCAGTGTTTTAAAATTTGATAATTAACTACTACAGAAAATTTGCTATGCAATACTAATGCTGAAAATTATCTCCAAGGCTTTCCACTCGTGTAATTTAAGGAATAAACGGGAAGGGAGAATTCAACGAAAATGAAAACGATGGTAAAAATAGAATTAACGTAGTAGTGAACTTGAGTTTTTTTGGAACAGGTCAGACATTGCCAGCAAAATTAATTGCAGGTAAATACAGATACATTAATATAGATAATACACTGATTAACAATAAATATATTTATTAAATCCATATATTACTCTAAACAGATCCATAACCATTCATTAACATGAAAGATTTAAACTATAAGTACACTAAATTCTTGTCTTATGTAATTAAAACAATTAACATGATAAAAATTAATGAGTTATTCGCCAAGAGTAAAAAATTTTAGTATTATCACATAGTATGTGTGATAGCTCACAGTATGAACACATTAGAGCACTTAGTAGAGTAAATAGTTGATTTATATAAAAAAATAGTGGAATAATTTTCTTATCAGTATGTTACAGAATGTAAATTTCATAACAAAACAATCATTATTTCATTATGTTAAATCAGTTTTGCAATAGTATTTTGACTTTTAATGTTATGCTACAATACTAGTATTATGGAATTCATTAATGTAAAACTTGATATGTTAATCATCAGACACACACATTCTTGTCTACATAAAAAACATGCAAACATTGAGCATATTTCCTACTACATACTATGTACTTTATAATTCTACACAAATCTTATTATATCAAAAATGTCATTAATAGTTTCTATATTTATATAATTATTATACTATGCACCTGGAATTGATATTTTCTACATTTACTTCTTCATAGTTATGCATAAGCATTAGCAGCATGCATCTACCACAGATAGTATAGTTAATCTGTGCATCTACTAAGAAAGAGCAACCTGTTGCTGCTCCTCTTTCTTCCTGAGATTGTAATTTACATATCGACTAAGCTGAATAAGTTGAGCAGTTTCATTTGTTACATGACAAGCAAACAACAACATATTCTGTGGCTGTACTTTCCATGCAAATCTCATAAATATAGCTGAATACATGCACAAGGCTAAAATAAACAATTGGAATTAATTTATACTTTACATAATACTTTATCTTACCAACAGTCATATTTCCACTAATATACTTTGGGTCCTTTTTGATATCAGCAAGTGCTGCAATTGGTATACCCCAATTAGCTACAGGTCCCCAAAAATGAGTACTGTAATAAGTGAAACAATTGATCGAATCAGTTTAATAGAAAGCATGTTATAACTGTTTTACCTCATTAAATAAGTCCTGAAATCCTTACTGGACACATATTTGATAAGCTTCTTGGCAATATTTGACATTTTCGGATTATAAATTGATTTACTTGAAGTTGTTGTTAATTTACAATTAGTAGAAGGTGAACAAGTTGTTCTAGTTAGTACGAAATTGAATTTGTCATTGCACGATGCCTTGTTAAGCAACTTAAAGGTGATTTTAGTTTAGGTGAATATTACCAGGGGGCAGTACCTGTGACATTTGCAACAAATTTAATTTTTTTTGTCTTAGTTTTTGTGCTAATTAATATTTATTTTAAAAAAATAAAATGATGGTAAATATAAAAAAATAAACAAAAAATAATTTGATATGTTCAAATATATATAAATCCAATGTATCGATTTTCTGGAGTTTAGGTTGGCTACTCATAATACCACCAGTTTGAAATTATTTGAAAAAGGCGCCGAATAATTAAACTTAGAATTTAGGTTATCTAGTATCTAGGAAACTTAATTTCACAACAAATTATATGATTAATAATGAGTAGTGCTGATGTAATAGACTTATGTAGTGATAAGGAAGACGAACAAGGTTCAGCAAAGGTAAGCCTCATAAATTAATACATGATATAAATTGTTCATATATTAAATCTCTTTTTTAAGAAACGTAAAGTAAACCACAGTCATGAAAAGGATATTTTTCTCATGGATGAGGAGGAAAGCCCAAATATTGATAACAAAGTCACAATAAAATTTACTACTAATAATAATAATAAAAGTATGCTATGTTCAAAATTGAAACAGGAAGTTACATGTAATGATGTTAGTCAGATTATAACCGAAAAGCCTATAGAAGATGAAAGTAAGAAGCATGAGAAAAGCATTGTTGATTATAATGATGAGAATTTGCTTATGGTATTGAGAACAGAGTCTTTGGATGCACCACAAGATACCTATGATCATGATTCAAATGATACTGAACCAATTATTCTTAATTCAAAGAAACCTGAGGCATCATCACCTGCATCAGTAATGCTTCAATTAAGCCCAGATCATATGGAAGTTGAAACTGACTCAATAAAAGATGATGATGATAAAGCTACTAGTACAAATCAACTTAAGACTTGTTTTAAAATGCCTAAGGAGTTGGAAGCTTTCATAATGGAATGTAAAAGAAGTATAAAAAGGGCAAAACTTGATAAAAAACTGTCATCTTTTCGAAGTAAAGCTAAACAAGCATCTGTATATGTACAATCTGAAGAGTTCTTGACTGACCTTGCAGAGTTTAAGAAAAAAAGGAAAGCAGAGAATTTAGACTTATCTTATGTCCTTGTAGATGTTTACAATAAATTCAAAGAGAAGAAAAATTCGGAGGAAGTTGAAGATAAAAGACTTCTAGCTAAAATAGATATGCTTTCAAATAAATTAAATAAAATTAAGGAAAAGATTGATAAGTTAGCAGAAGAGGAAGTAGATTTTGATGAGGAAGAAAACTCGAGTTATATCCAATATTTGAAATATTGTGAGAGAGCTGATTTGATAGTGAAAAAGATTGCACAGCTTCAGAAATCTAATCCCTATGCCGGCATTGCATATTTCTCTCGTTTGGATTTTTCTAAATCACAGTATCAAGAATTCAACATTGCAATTAATAAAAAGTATCGGAATCGAGAGCAACACACATTTCCTACATATTATGAACTTGATAAAATATTAAGAAAATGTATTAAGAAACATAATTTACAATTAAAAGAGAGTGATATAAAGGCAGAAGGTTTGTATTAGAATGATATTTGTCTTAAAAACCATTTTCTCATAATCCATAATTGTTTTTAGTGAAATTTTGCTTTGAGCAACTTGGCAAATTACTTAAAAAACGTAGACAAAAGGATCTGGAATGTATACATTTGGCTGTGTTGCCTAGTTCTACGGATCCTGCAAAAACGGATCCAAAACTTGAAGAAAAACTTAGACAACATAAAACAGAAGCTGGTAATAAACTCTCAGAAGTTTTACAAAAGTATGTCTTTATAATTATATTATTTTTTAAGCTTATAGCATCATCAGTTATATGTATAAATTAATTAATTTTAGATTCTCACGGATGCAGGACACTAATGTTGATCCGGATTTAAGCGAAGATTCCGATGATAGTAAACATGAGGCTTCTGATAACTGTGAATCAGGCTCAGACTGAACCAAATCCAGCAAAACAATAAATCATGTAACATTATTAACTTTAGTATGTTTATCATTTAACATTAAGATAAATAAGGCTAATCATGTTGTGGATTTGAAGAAGGTATGTTTCAAAGCGTCCTTGGCTGTAATCCTTGTGCTAGGGTTCAAATCTAAAAGACGAGTAAGAAGGTCGTAGACACTCGATGGAAAACCATCTTTAATTACCTAGAAGTTAAATGAATGTACTTCCGATGATGATGCATGATGTTATTTTTAAATATTAAGTTTTATACCTTATCCATAGGGATATTCTTACATAAACAAACACGTTTATGGCGCGTGCATTTTGAGCATAATTCTCCTTTCAGCAAGGGTTCTAATGACCCTCTGTTACGAAGCGTACAGCATATTTTTCTGAGATCCAACGCTGGTTTCTTCTCACTACAGACGAAGAAACGACCTGCAATTAGTATTATTATTAGAAAAGTAATACATTATGTCTTTTATAATTGTTGCCTACCGAATGTATTTGCTATTTTGTTAATATTCTCATAACCAAAGATTGTAATCAATTCCAAAAGGGCTGCAATATCATTAGGACAAGAAAAGAAATTGCTGCTGTTACTTAAAATCGATAACAAAATAATTCCTGCGGCCCAGATATCAATCGCTGAAAAACAACAATGTAAATAAACAGAGCAAAATATATTTTAATTATGCGACAATTAACATTTGCATTTGTATACCAGTAGTTTGATGTGAATGTTTAAGTAGAACTTCAGGTGGTCGAAATCCAGGTGTACCAGCCCTCGATGCTTGCATAGGTGGATGGAGCATACATAACGAACAAACCCTTGCTTTCCCGTAGCATATACAGGACTCACGTTTTCGGGTATCAACTACAGTTGGAATGTCAGGGGAATGGTCGAAACGAACATAGACAACGTCGGGAAGATTGCCTTGGCATTGACCCTTGGAAACATGCATATTATTAGGATGATTCTCTTTTGCTGCTATTCGACCGGAAGACCCCAGCGGTCCTTTGGAACCGCTTGCGGAGGAGACATTCACAGCTCTCGCGTGTAATGCGTGTCGTTTGCTCGACTGATTATTAAAGACAACGCACGATTATTAGTTAATTATGTGTTTCTTTTCTACGCATTCGTGTTGATTGTACTTACGGGTGATGCAGAGGGTTCTCGTTTACGTTTTCTTGATGATGTTTGGACAGTGATGCTTGTTTCTTGTATCGATGTGGGTTGTTTTTGTGCTAGGCCAAAATCTACTAGTAAAAATCTTAAAAAAACACGATAATTTAATGGCGATGAATGTGCTTGTTTTAGGGGTACGAAGGTGGATGTCTCAGGACTCGTTTGCACATGCTGCAGTGCAAATACTTACTTTTTGTTCGTACGATCATATAAAAAATTGCTTGGTTTTATATCCCTGTGTATAACATTGAATTCATGAACACGGGAAATGGCTGTTAGTAGATTAAACATGTACAGTTTCGTTTCTTGCGCATCCATATCACCAACATATTCCTGAAAGTAATAAAATATATCAAAAGATATGCTTAGCTATCTATTGTTTTAATACAGAAGAACTTACAGCAAAATAATCATGTTGTTGATATGGCATCACAAATATTACATTATTGAGATTCCTTATACATAAATTAATACCAGCCACATTATCACTGCCCCTAATAATAATCAAAACAGTTAAATAAGAAACATGATGATATAAAATAAAAATTTATATACGAACCCAATTTGTTTTAAACAGTTTAACTCAAATTTAATCCTGTCTGGATGACATGTAGGCACAATATGTTTAATAGCAAATCTTTCATCCTGGCTACCATTCTTTAAGGATGCTACATAAACTGTACTGAACGTTCCTTCACCCACTTGACCATGCAGTTCAAAGTGTTCTTGCAGTTCAGGGAAATGTCTAATTAGTCTATCCATTTTCTCTTTGACTTCTTCATCTAAAATTATTATATTATTACTCTTTTAAATAATATATTGTATTGAAAATTGTGTTATACCATCATCACTATCAAGATCACTGCAATCAGTGATAGACTCCTCATCTGGTGCTCCATGAGGAATAAAATACATATCTTCAACATTGCTTACAGCCTGTGTTTCTACAACTAACAAAAACAGCAATGTTAATCAATAAAATGCAAAAACTTATCACTTCGTTGATGAAAATTACCTTTAGCTTTCTCTGGAGTACACATTGGTGCCATTTTAAAACTACTTAATATTAGAAATTAATTAAAGATCACGAATTAATATAAGCCTTGTTAGTGTAATGGATAAGGCCCACGAGATTTACGGGCATAATCACGTTTAAAGCCTTTTTCAGCTCTATGGCTCTAATTGAGCAAGTTTTTCATTATTCTTCTTTGTTATTGCTGGCGCTCATAATTCATGATTTATCGCAGGTTAGGTAACGATTTTCCTGTCTTTTAAAGTAAAGGGAGGGAATAGATTAAGATTAGGAATAAAAATTAGTGTCTTATTAAAAAAATAAGTATAATATAATGTTTATTGATGAAATTGAATAGTAAAGTGAAAATATATATTTAAATGTCTTGAAATATGTTATATCCGTATAAATTGAAATATTATTGTGAGGGAGTTGCATACCTTGAGGCCGAAAATTGCTATAAAAATGTGCGAATTAACTAAATAATAAAACAAAATAAAACTATTGTATCATATTTTCATAAATATATTAAATTGTTAATAATATTAAATATTGTATTAAAATTGAAAAAAAATTTAATAAAAAATTGAGATATGTAATAAATTATTTAATTAACATTTTAAATAAATAAACTACTATTTCAAATTAAGTATTGAATATAATTAAATCTTATATACTATTACTTTATCATTTATATTGTTTATATAAATTTAAAAATTTGAAAGTGTTCAGCGCCTCACCTTGGC
>JARJDU010009685.1:0-11689 GCA_030264695.1 Lissagria laeviuscula
AACCTAGATCTACAGATTCATAGATAAACAGACTTAACTTAGATTTAATGGTGGGTCTGTCGTTGACCTCGTTCATTCCTCTTCTTCGTGTTCTTCATTGCATTAATCAAAGTTGCCGGCCGCTTTTTCTAATTAATCCTCCCAAGCAGCGTATATTATGTATGTTGTATGTAGCCAACATGGAAATTTGCGTGAGTATCCAAAATTTCTTCTACCGGCAACTTGATATTTCAGACATGATGTCGAATGCCAACGGCCAGCAGACTGATGATCTCCTCAATTTCTCTTTTTAGCGATCTAGTTTCTATTGCTTCCTCATGTCATGGATAATTATCAATGTCTAGGACTCCAAACAACTTACCAAAATGCTCTAGATGGTAACTAATCTCTTGGTTTTTTGCAGTCGTGGCTTTCGGATGTTTGGCTTGACGATGTCCTTCGTGGCGACGCGTAGCGGCTTGTTACGATGGGTCGATCACATGAAGACAGCAGATACCACCGGACCGTAATGCTAATAACTCGATTCATCTTTAAAATACAATTAATATCTAATGCTTATTTATTTCGATAGTCATTTTAGCGAGCATAATGTTCGTGCAATGGACGAAACTTGGTACAAGCGTGCCGTCGATCAGCATTACATCGAACCTGAGAGTTTTGTCTACGCTGTACCCTTCGATGTTGGCAATACTGGTGATCCATTGGTTACAGCTACACATGCTGTATTTGTTGAGCATAAGGGACATCGTGCACCTGCAGCAGTCGTGGGTCTTCAGTTTCAGCATGCTGTCTTAGCCTCACACTTCCTTAACATCACCTCAGCTGTAATTATCAATCAGCTGGTTTGTGTGCCCTCCAGTTGCCATTGGCTAGGACACTTTTTTCTCTCCTTACTCTACTGGAAGGCACACAAACTGGTTTTCACAGCGTCTATAAGATATTTTGATAACCTATCCTCACCTTTTTGTAGTGTACTGGTTCTAGTGCATGTAAGAAAACCTGTGCTAGTGACGAATTGGATTGTTATATATTAGACAACAATGGATTCATAATTATATCAGAGAACGCCGATCATACCGGTCGCTTCTTCGGACAAATCGATGGCACCATCATGGATTCACTGGTGCAAGACAAGATATACAAGAAGGTGCCGGTGTATGACTATCAAGGCGCGTGTACGAACAGCGAGAATCCATATGGAGCGGATGCATCTAAACTATTGGTAAACCTATATTGTTCTAACATCACCTCTCCTATTATTGCTTATTGTTTTGCTAGCAATAGCAAGTACAATGTGTCGATTGGCCTTTTGTTTTGTCAGCATGGCGGAAGCCTTCGGAATCGACAATACATTAACACTCGACGGTAATTACAACATTTCAACAACTACTATTCTTACTTCCTTTGCAGCCAGGACTGCCTCTTCAATTCTTCTTTGGATGGGTCACGAATGTGATGGTTATCTGGTCGAGTCTAGTGAAAGTTGCCTACGGTCTTGCTTACGCACAAGAAGGTAACGTGCGCTAGTTATCTGTAGTTCCATTCTTATCTTGATTTGCCTTGCATTTCTTATAGATACTTATGATGATTATGAATATAACCCGGATGAGACACTCCCAGATGATTTGGATACAATTTCAGGACCATTTCCGAATATCCCGACATTTGTCACTCCACCAATTGAATCCGATCCTTTGGACGGGACAGTTTTGGGACAGTTCAGTGTCCGAAGGTGTGACAAAAAGACGGATCTGTATATCCTACAACCGTCACGATTGAATACCAGTGGACAGAGTAATCCTCTTAAAGGTAAACTCACCAATTGTCATGTGACAGGATGTGAGCGGCCATTTAGTGTCCAAAAGGTCCCTCATAGTAATCTTATATTACTCGTCGTGGATACATTATGTCCATGTGGAAGCAAACAACTCAGTATTCAACCGCAAGAAATTGTTTATGATGGTAATGGCGGTTGTTTACACAAACCGAAGGAATCGCTTTATCGGCGAAGACCTCCGAAGTGTATCAATTATCATCCGGAGGTGAGTACATGTTGAAATTGCAAAGTTCAATGCTGTATCGAAATCGATTTTGGATTCACTTGCGTCTTTTGCGTTTGCAGGAAATTGAAATTCATATATGCGGATCGGGGAACATGTTGGCCGTCAATCTGCTACTCATGGTTATCTGTCCGCTGGTGAGACATATCGTCGTGTCGTGATTATTCGATATTGAGAAAACTCAGTTCTTGACGGCGATGCATCAACGATTCAAACTTAGTGGATAAAATGACAGCTTTATTCGCTGAATTTTTGAAATTACATAAGGTAAATCTGAGTATCAATAACAAATACAAACAATTGAGTTATTAATTAACTCTAGCTACATTACACTTAACTTATAAATATAAATAAATGGGAAGTGAAGAGAAATAGTAAAAGAATAAAGATTAAGAAGTATGAGGATGAATAGGAGGAGGAGGAGGTGATGATGATAATGAATGTTATCAATAAAATTGTTGCTGTATCATTTAACTTGTAAAGGTCATCATATCACATGAGAGAAATACTAGTTAAATTTTTTATATAATTTATATAAAATGAAATGAAAAATGTAAGATTATTACTACTTTTTGTGTGTAAAATGATAAAACTAATGATGTAAATATTGTAAGCATTTGATGCATTGCATATTACATTAACGATGATGAATGAAATAAGTTTTTATCAAATCGTGGACTGAAATTTTCGGAGAAACAGAAAGTGCGCCAACAAACAAGACAAAACGGAACGTTATTAAGGTTCAGATTGCGAAACGATTAGAAATTATATTGTATAACATACACAACATCATAAGCTAGTATATAAACATTATAAAATACATTAAACTAATTTAATTAAATAATTATGAAAGAAGAAAGATGTTTGTTTCGGGCGACAATAAAGGATATGACTATTTTGACATAACAAAAAAAATACAAAACAAATTCTGTAAAGAATCTATATAAGAATATATAAGTATGTTAGTTACTATTTAAATGTAGCTTATATACCTACCTATTAGGAATATATTACAAAAACTTTGCAAAAAAAAAAAACACAGCAGCAAAGGAAAAGCAAGCAACACCGCAGGAAAATCTGAATGAATGAATGAATGAAACTGTTGTGTTGGTTTGGAAAATAAGTAAATTCGATGACAATAGCAGTTGCAGAATGGTTTTGCATTGATAGAAAAATGTGTACACAATGAATATGAATATTGGAAAATGAGAAAAATTAAACAACAAGCATGCCAATGAGACACGCCTCAACAATTGTATATTAGATCAATCTCGTGGCTTCGTATTCATCATGATACATTCATAAAACAGGCATTGGCATATGTATACTCAATTAGATATCTATACAATGCAAAAGAAACAATGCGTATAATTACTCATAACCGCAGAAGTATACCGAGTCGTCTACTCATTAAACGAAAACAAACAAAAAAGTCGTCTATCGGTTGTAAATTGTAATCGTACAATTGGATATTGGAATATTTATATTACACCATGACAGGAAGTCAAAAAATGTGTTTTACATTGCGAAAAGTACGTTTTTGTATGCGTTTGAAGACATTTTGTGACAATGTATTGATAAGTCATATCATCATGAGTCATGATGCAGAGACAGCAGCAAATCGGCATTTGTGTGTGCGAGCATTTGTGTACATAATACAAATATAAAAACAAAATAAAACTAATATCTATAAAAATTGTGAAATAATATGAAGATGTTACTATTAATTATTACTAAATAATTAATTACTAAAAATTCGACTAAACTCGATAAGAAATACTTTGCGACGCTAGTATTTTGGCTTTTTTCTTTGCTAAATGTTTGTCGTTCGTATTTTGAGCGATGGAATAATGTCTTTCTATTAATCTACACAAAAGTTCGATTATCTGAAGTAATTTTACACACAAAAACAAGGAAGTTCAGCAAGGATATAACAAAAAGAGTTACATATACCTAGAGCCGTCGTAACAACACAGTGGGCTCTAGGCAAGAGTTAAGTGTGGTGCTCTTCTCGCCCCTAATATTTTTCATTTAGTCTGAGGCTGTACAGTGGCGTTTTAAGACAAAGCTGGTGCCCGTTGGCCTAGAAATAAATTTTCATTATTAACGCCTGTCGCTTGTTTGGACCTTCGAAAGCAGGTGGCATCTGGGAAAAACCGTCTTCCTATCACACCGTCTCTGTCGCTACATATAAATAGTTTGTTTAATTTGATGCCGTTCTTAAAGGTGCCCCTCTTACGGGGTGCCCTCAGCTTTTGCCGATAGTACCCACGCTTATAAGCCGTCATTGCTGTAATGCATATACAAGACCGGATTAACCATTAGGCAAACTATCGCAGTTACCTAGAGCCCCACGGCTAGCGCCCCATTAGGTTCCATATCTAATGAATAATTAGGGGGGGGGGTTATGCTGTAGTGCTGCGACTTAACTCTGTGGCGCTACAACTTCTTGTGGGTTTTGGCCTCCACTTTTCTCTTCCAGTCTTACTGGTTTTCTTTGCATTTGTTTATATATTACGGGGATAGGTTGCAAGACCATTGCCCAACACTTTACCTTGTTTAGAATTGGGAAATGCGCGTTGAATGCGAAGTCTTATTTGCTTGCCGCGGGGATTAAACCCGGATACTCTGCGTTTGAACGCTAATGCGCTTACTAGACTCATCCAGTGCTGCAACTTTTTTATTTCAAGAGCGAGAGAGGGGGCTGAGCGAACCGAGAGTATGCCATACGCTTATTGGGAGAAGATTCCACACCTTGTCTTACACCGCCATTGCCAGGGCATAGCAAGGGGTGGGCAAAGGGGGCTATCATGTCTCAAATGGTGCTCAAGACATGTTTAAAAAAAAAGAAGAAATCTTACGGTAAACGGGCGCCAAAAAAGTATCGGACCCCAGGCGTCAATTATGATCGATACGTTCTTTTCCATTGCCCATGAATAACATAAATTTGGCAGTCAATATCCTTTAAATGTAGAGCTCAATATAGGTTAATACGGCCCTGTACAAATACAAGTCAATAAAATACGCATATGCCCGACACTTTTATAAAAAAAAAATTATTTCCATTATTTTACTTGCATTATGTTAAAAAAACTTCAGATAATTGAACTTTTACTGTATATAGCTTCCTAACTAACATAAGCACATTATGAACATGATAAACAAACACATAACTGACAAAATGATATCAAACTCAGTATCAGTATCACTTCAACAAATATCATAAATATCATTTTCACCCTCGGTTGCCGCTTTATTTGATTGTAATATGATAACCTTATATAAACGAATCGAAATATTAAAACTAAATAATATATGATCAAATCATGAATTGTAACGATATGTAAAATTATTAATGTAAGCGATGAAGCGACTATGAAGGTTGTTTATGAATGAAAGAATGTTTGGTATACATATGAGATTGGCAGTTGTTAATAATACCAACTGAAGAAGAGAAACGATTGTGAATTGTTAAATTTTTAAAGATAAATATGCATGAGGATGAGAAGAAAATTCTAGATGAACAAATTGTGCAAAAGTTGTACAAATGAGAAGAAGAAAAAAAACACATAAAAATCATCCAGGGTGCCGTTTCTTAAACGCGTATAGTATAAATCTACTAATTGCATATTCTAGAAGTGTGTTACGTTCTGTTACTGTCGTTTTTTGTTGATTATTGTGTAACAAAGTGAATTTGTATTTGTTAGATAAAAATGATGCGTTTGATTCTTGATGCGTGTGAATGTATAAAAAAAAGATGAAAATTATTCTAGTCTAGTGTGTTTGATACGGCCACTCTAGCTTTAGATAAATAACTAAATAACATAAAAGAATATTACACTATAAAAACTGAGTCTTCCAATTAAAACAAATAATTAATTGTAAGTTATACATATAAATACTCTTTATTTGTATGTACATTGATTCACGCATAGTTCTTGAATGTGCGTGAACATAAACATACGAAAAACGTATAAAAAATACACACACACACACACACACACACTCGACACATAAATATATATTATATATAGGAAAAATGTAGTATTTACTATGTATTCGATTCGAAAGAAAAAACATGACAAAACTAATAATGACGAGAGATAAATGCATTTGTAGCATATCAAAAATATTGGTATTGTTCATTACATTAAAGCAAAATGATAAAAATCATCAAAAATACATCAAAAAGTCTACCATGTTTGTTGTCTGTTGTACTATAAATGTATAACATAATACTAGACTTACCACCATTACAAGTATTTATCTTAAACGAATTGCATAGTTTTAATTAATTAATTATATATTAATTAAATGATATATTTATCAATGGGGTTGAGTTTAATTTCATATTCAGTGACAACGTTTCAAATAAAAACCAACTTCTCCTTAATCTCTGTTTATTTTGTGATTAATATTCTAGCATTTCATGAATATTTATTGAACATAGTTCCTGCAAGTTAACTATACAGGTAATTTGGGTTGCCTACATTAAATTCATAAAAAAACCAAATACAAAACTAAAAATTAAAGCCAATTATACACAATTTCAATTAAACAACGTATGTTTCTTTATTTATTGTAAAACTATATTCATTACAATTTCTAAAAGAAAAAAGTATAATTCATACACGATATTAATATAATTTCAAACGCAAGTCGTGTTACATCCGCACCGTACAGATGTCAGCACTCTAGAAATCAAACCATGAATCGCCGCCCAAACGATTTCTGTAGAATGCAAACGACGATTAAGGTTATAGGTGATAGCGTCCATTTTCGAGTGCCCTAGCACGATCACTTGCGTCTATCGGGCGCTAAACAATCTCAATAAAGTGCGCAAATCACTGCAAAATTTGGAGTAACGGCACGACGTTGCTATCAGGTATGTCAAAACAATTTTGTTATTGCTCGCTCCGATCTGGAATTGCGCAGACTCGTCAAATATGGCTGTGCTCGCAAGGTTCGCGTCGGCCGACATTACATACAGCAGGCCGACCACCGATCGATATTCGGCGATGTGACGTACAATGTCGGCGATGCCGTTCGCCGTGCACCCAGTGGAGTGAACAACGATGCTTTCGCGGCGACATTCGCGATTCGCGTGTGATTCTTGTGCGATTTATGTGGCGGTCGCGACGTTCGACATGCTCGCCTTTTGAAAAGTGCCCGTTCACATATACACGCAGGTGCGTACGCAGCCGTACTAATAATTTTAACTGGGCCTGCTCACTGCTCAGCATCGCGATGGCCGGACGGCGCGAGTCGCTTCCAATTCGATTCGATTTTGCGCTCCACGCTTTCTGTCTGTTGATGCATGCGCGGGCCCCCAGCTCGTCGACGCCGTCAGCGTGCGAAGACGCGGCCGCAACGACGGTGTTACACATGATAGAGGGTTGCCGTCTCTTTGGGGTGGCCATGTTAAATATGTTCATGCAATACGCCGCAGGGAATCAAATTCGCCGCCGTTGTTGTTTGTATGCTACGCTAAACTCTCGCGCAAATCAAAAACGAAAACAAAAGAGTACCGAACTAAATTCGAAACGAATTTTGTTTTCGAGGATTATGTAACATCCAAATTCGGATTGAGCGCTATGTTTTTGTCGAGGGGCAAGGGGATTGGACATCAATTATTGATTTTATATGTAGCACACTCTTGGAGATTTATTTCTTCAATAAAGAGTTTTTGTTTGTAAATTAAAGTCGCGTTCTTAGAAACAATTTCTTAACTTAAAACAAATGAAATTCGAATATTTGTGAATATTATTATTAATGTCTTGTTCGGAATTTGCAGCTGGAGGCTACCCTGCGGTCCGGGTACAAATAGATGGTGATGATGAACACCGCCAACGGCAGCCAGTCTGAGCAAATCACGATGGTGGTGCAGGACCCAGACGACATGACCGACGACGAGGGCGATTGCGGCTCGTCGGCTGGTTCCGATTACGATGTAAACACCGATCTCATGACGGCGGCAATGGATGATGAAGTAACGGCGCAATTGGCAGCAGCTGGGCCGGTTGGTGTTGCAGCTGCGGCCGCTATTGTATCCGCTAAGAAACGAAAGAGACCCCACTCCTTCGAAACCAACCCCTCTATACGAAAGCGACAACAAAACCGCCTTTTGCGCAAACTTCGACAAACCATCGACGAGTTTGCGACGCGTGTGGGTCAGCAAGCGATCGTGTTAGTTGCAACGCCGGGCAAACCCAACACTAGTTATAAAGTATTTGGCGCTAAACCCTTAGAGGATGTGATTCGGAATCTTAAGTCGATGATCATGGAAGAATTAGAGAGCGCGTTAGCGCATCAAGCACCGCCACCAGTACAAGATGATCCAACGTTGTTCGAACTGCCGCCACTTATCATCGATGGTATACCAACGCCGGTGGAGAAGATGACGCAGGCACAGTTGCGAGCGTTCATACCATTGATGCTCAAATATTCGACGGGGAGAGGTAAACCTGGATGGGGACGAGAATCCACTCGGCCAGCGTGGTGGCCTAAAGAGTTACCCTGGGCGAACGTACGCATGGACGCTCGCAGCGAAGACGAGAAACAGAAGGTGGTACAGGACGCCCATACTTTATCGCTATGCAATCAATTTATTTATGGCGCTGTTCTAGATTTCGTGGACGCACGCCCTTCGACAAATTGTTATCAACTGCTACAAGTATCATGGACGAGAGGACCTTTTGCCTGCGTTCAATGAAGAGGACGAGAAGGCGAATGCTGTCGCCACGGCGAACGCCAATGTTGGTACCGTGCTCAAGATGCATTCTTCTGGAATGCACAAGATACAGATCCAAGCTAACGGCTCGCCGCAGATTATTTCCGCCTCGCCGGATGGGCTATCTGGCTCTTCGGCGCAGGTCTGCCTAGACCCCACAGGCTATAGTTCCGATGTCGATGTTCGTAGCACATCATCAGTTCTAGATGTTGTCACGTGTTATATATTTTTTTGAATTCGTTAGATTTTTATATGATTTTTCTCTAGTTGTTGGAAATTATTTATTTATTATTCAGTTCATTATTATATTAAATCACTACTTATTCTTGCCAGTTGTTAGCTTGGTTTTGTAGTCGTTTTTGTTTATTTTTCTATGATTTCAAATTCGAACTTGTAGTATACTAGCGTTTGAAAAAGTTCGGCTTACAGATCGCCACCCAGTATGCGCCCACAGTACTCCACACCATTACGAATCAAGACGGCACGGTTAGCATAGTACAAGTGGATCCTAACAACCCCATAATCACATTGCCGGATGGGACGACGGCACATGTCCAAGGCATGGCGACGATACAGTCTGCTCAAGGAGAAACGCTGCAGGCCATCTCCGATGGTGGACAGACGGAAGTGATGGATCTCAATTCCGTCACTGAAGCTACATTGAACTCCGAAGGACAGATAATACTCACCGGAGAAGACGGCCACGGTAAACACCAGATTCTTGTTTCTTAAAGGCAAAACTTATTTTGTTTGTTACAAATTTCAGTGAGTGGCGTTATCACTGTGCCAGTGTCAGCGTCGATGTATCAAACGATGGTGGCTAACATTCAACACCTTCACACGAACAGCGACGGTACCGTTTGCGTTACCCCAGTGGTGCAGGTACCCAAACAAGAGCCCAATAGCGATACTATGGAAACTGTCACGCTGACGCAAGGAGGTCTTACTCCTATGATGATCCAAAGTACAGGCGATGGCCCTCCCCAGATGTTGCAAGTGTTATCATTGAAGGATGCCACTGTACTCACGAAAGCTATGGCTGGCATCGCCGATGTCAAAACGGAAGAGACTATAATCGGGGATCAGGGTTAAGACAACAACACCTATATCAGGCGGTTTATTATATATTATTAAAAGAATTAATTAATATTACGAACGAAGGTTGCACATGTATGTGTGTGTGCCCCCGCACCTGTTGTACATAATATTACTTGTGGTCGTTGTGAGTGTGCCATCTCTGTGGATTGATAGTTTTAAGTAGGAAAAGCGATCGTTTCAGTTTGCAGTCTGTGCCAAAGGCAAAATGCGTCAAGTACCTACATACACTGTTAATTTAATTAAAATATTGTCTACTATCTAGGTCCTAGATGTGTATACTCTTAAGTTCAATTTTTGTTACCAGCAAAAAAAAAAGAAACAAGTTGTAAATGTGAAAATGACTACTCTTATCGCTAAGTCATTTGTTGTAGAATTAATAATTTAGTAATTACTGGTATATTGATTATGATTAGTATTCAGCAGGACATTCAGTGTAATAATATGATTGGTTTGGTTGAAAACGAATGGCAATGAATGCGCGCGCAGCAACAGCACAAAAAACAAACGAAAAACGACTACTAAACTTGATTGATGTTGATAATTGTAACAAACAAACAAGCAAACATACATTTATTTTTTATATTTTAAATAACTAGGAAAATTTATCCAAAGAATAGAAGTTTTTAGAAAAAAAGGGGATGAACGGAAAATGTTAAATACTTAAATGGCCCTTTTAACTTGTACATACTGTACTATTGATGAACATTACTAGATAATTAGCATAGCTATGATACACACACTCATTGAGAAGCATCTGGCATCTTCAAATTGCTATATTATATAGATATATATTTAACGATTTTATTTATAAAGATTTGCTGCTGTGAATGAATTTATTTTAGCCAGAAATTTGCGATTTTCAACGTCGTGCGTATTATGGAATACAATATTTTTCTTTATTTTGCAATATACTCAACAACCACATGATAGATTCACTTCACCTGGTTGATTTGAGATAATTGCATCTTTCTGATTACTTACAATATTTATTGAAAGCAACAATATCGCACATAAACTCACTGTTATGCTTGTTTGATCGATACATGAATATGTACAAAAAATAATTTTTTTCTCTAGAAACTATGATTCTTTTATTTATGAAGTTTGTGATGTTTAGATGAGAGGAGAAAACACAAGCCGGGTTTAATGACGACAACTTGTGCTAGTATCAAAATGTTCTTTTTATTTTATTTGCGAGAATCAATTGGGTCGTCTTTGTAAAAAAATTGTATTCTGAATTTTTAAAAGTAACTACACTACCAAATAAAACAATTTTGAACATGGTTTAATGTAAATTTGTGCATTACGTAGTTCAATAATTGTTTATACCATATGATAGATGCTTTTTTGTGTAACATATTTGTTGTGATAGCATGAAAAATGAGCATTATTACCTCTTTTGTTTTTTTTTTAATTTGAATAGAATTTCTATTTGAAAATATTTATGTTGCTCACGAAATAACTAATTCAAGACTTGAACTATCCTTGCTGTTAATATTTTATTTTAATATCCTGTAAGCATATTATCAACAACTTAATCATTTGAAACAATTGCTACTTTTTCAGTCATGCGCAGTACGTCTCTTGTACTATCATAATCATCGTCGCTGCTTGCAGTTTTAGGTTATATTTAGCTCAGGAAATACGTAAATTATTAATTAAATCAATCAAGAACATATTTGATATCCGCAGCGATGAATTCTGCCGTAATGAGTGATCTGGTCGTTGATCCAAACATTCGAGGATGGGTCTTCTTGCCAATTATTGTAATCACTTTCCTAGTTGGCATCTTTAGGCATTA
>JARJDU010009703.1:0-19749 GCA_030264695.1 Lissagria laeviuscula
CAAAGAATCCCGTTCTGATATTTTAAGATCCTTGTGGTCTCTCAGTATTCCCCTTGAACTTGCAGGCTGTTTTCGATGTCCTCTAGCTCCTGCAGATTCACGCCGACTCATAATTGCTTCTAAGAAATTAAGAATTATGAATATTACAACGATCTTAATAATAATATTATATCATAATACCATAATAGGCAATTTTGTTTTATTTTTGTATAGCACTATTTTGGAATTGGTAGATCAATAATTAATTTTTAAGTAAAAAGCAAAGCAATGCAATAAGCAATGATTTTTGTTTTCCTCCAGTTATTGAATAAGACCAAGCAACGAGTGTATGGTTTGTATTAAATAAGTACAAGAATAGAATTTACCTTGTTTGGAAACCAATATAGCATTCCTTATTCCATTAAGCTGTCTCCACAACTCACTTCAATTTTAAAAATATCAAGACAGGTACAATAATCGAATATTAACTGGTATATTAGGAAAAGCAACTAGAAACACACCAGAAATTAAATTAATTTTAATTTTAAGCATTAATCACTGTTAATTTGCTTTAGTTCGAAGAAATATTGATTTGCACACTCGGCCGCCGGATGTGCAAGAACGTGATTTGTACCAATTTAAGAGTTATTTTAACGCGATAAGAATAAGTGCGATGCAT
The DNA here is from genome assembly GCA_030264695.1 of Lissagria laeviuscula. Taxonomy (NCBI): domain Eukaryota; kingdom Metazoa; phylum Arthropoda; class Insecta; order Coleoptera; family Staphylinidae; genus Lissagria; species Lissagria laeviuscula. The sequence goes on from JARJDU010009703.1 coordinate 659, forward strand.
TAGCAACATTGCTATTGCTGTGGTATGGCTAACCGTGTGCTAGTTAGATTCAAAAATAAATTATTAGGGATTTTAGGGTGAAATAATGTACTTTTAGCATTGGATGTCTGAAGTGTATTGGATAACGGTATACGAACAACTTGACTTATTACATAATACATATATAATGGTAGTAAGTGCTAAATGCTTGGTTGCAGTTCTCACGCTTAGATATTCAAATTATTCTAGAATAGAACGTTATTACATAACTTCTATAGAAATGCTAATGTGAAGCATCTAACAACTTGATTAACATATTGATTAATAATTTATTTACGACTAATTGTTGAAACCTCAGCAAAATTGCCAGTTCCAAAAAATACATTTTTCAAAATATTATTAGCCCACACACAGTTTACTGAACTTGGAAGCTAGCCAATCTTCACTATCACTCTTTGCTGTTTCCTAAAGATAAATTTCTTCAACTTTTCAGTGCAGGACCAGCGCAAAGCAGGTTCAAAGTTTACGGCGCAGCGGCACCGAGTCCAAAACATATGGGCCCCATCTCAAATTTTTTTTGTTTAAATTCTTAAAATTCTTATGTTTAAAATTGCCAAACACTGCTTAGGTATTATATTTCATCCGCGAACGTTGAACTTTAACCGATTTAATTAAAATTGTTGTTCGTTCTGCTCAATCACAAGATCACAATTTGACTACATCAGTTTAAAACGTTCCCAAAGCAGTAGTATTACTATAACACCATAGAAGACGTACCATGTTCGTCAAACTCTAATTTGTCCCTTAAAGCCGAAATCCGTTAAAACCGAGTTTGTTAAACCAGAACAAGCGTGTACATCGAAAACAATAAAACAAACGAAATCGATTGCAATAATTAAATTCATTGTTTTGCTGCACAAAAGACGCAAAAAGTGCAAATAAGATTTATATAAAAATATGATATTTGTGAAGAGATCTATCAATTTATACTTTTATACCAAGTTTAGCTATATGTTAAATGAATAATAATTAAATGGTTATTAGTAGTTTTAGTTTCATATGTGAGGAACCCCTTAGTTCCGATTTAATTTGGGCTCCAAGAAGGCATATCACGCCACTGCAAAATTTATACCCACAATTTGAACATAGTTTGAAAATAAATCCGGTAAATTTGCAGAATCTCTATGAGAAAAAACACTACGGAAATTATAATGCCAACCACCAGAAAAGCAAAAACGCCGCGAACATGTACGATTTTCAATGGCTCAAGTTCGAATAGTTCTTCTGTGTCCAAGTATTTCAGTAAAGTATTCATTTCGTTGAACGCCATATAAGCTTCCCATTCCCATTTAAGCAGCAACCCACTTTCCTTGCACCGTAAAATAAACTGATTAAGTCTTGGAAAATATAAAGTATACTCTAAATAGCGTAAAGATACGAACGTACTACCCGAGATGAATATATCTCTCATAGGCTTTACGAATTTTTCATTATCTTTGTAATAAAAATTTAGTTCGTTAGACACTACAACAAATAATATCATATAAAGAAGATATATAAGATAATCAATATATTTCTTATACGTTTAGTTGTAGTCAAAAAATGAGCGTATGCTTTATCAGACGCATGGACATCTGGCCAAGATTGACTCCATTGCAAGAAAACGCGTTCCTCTGTTTCTGTAAGTTTTGTCCGAAATCTTGGATCGTTAACATATTCCACTTTGATATGCGCATTTGCTAAGTCTTCCATTGTCCAAATATCGTTTTCATAGGATGGAATAATCATTTTACTCACTATGCCGGATCCAAACAATGAGGTGTAAAGGACGGTTATAACAAAAAGACCAGAGATGAGACAACGTGCCCTGATGCTCGTTGGCATCTCGTAATCGTTTATTCCTTGTAGTAAAAACACTCCCAACATTGTGATTATTTTGGGATTTTCTCTATTACTAAATTAATAATAATAATAAATATTATTAATAATTAATAATAATAGTATAATATAAGAAAGTTGAGGGGAACGTAGCGCGGTAAGTAAATTAGCGGCCATTGATATTTCTAGTAAATTACATAAATTCAATGACTGATTGCACAAATTGAAACAAATCCTTATACACTGCTTGAGATAACTGAAACAATAAAGTTTTGGTGCAAGAATCTTTTTGGCATCGACGTATGATTTCAAGTGGATCGTATGTAATACACTATCTTCCCGTCTGCATTTGCGGCCAGGAAATAGACTTTTACATCACAGGTTTTTAAAGTAAGATAAAATGGACTTGTATTGGAAAGTTTTGTAGACGCTGTAAAATTTCTCAACGCAGCACCAATGGCACAGCCTCACGACCACCTATGCCCCAGTTATAAAATAGCTCTCACTTTTAATTACCTTTTTAGTTTGTTTTCAAGCCAAAGTAAAAATGCCATTGCCGTAAAAGAAAAGATAACCAACATCCACAACTTAATGTCTAAAACCTGGATTAGCATCATCCAAGGATGGTAAACCCTATAAAAAGATTTCAAATAATATTGATTGAATTGTATAGTTATTGACAGAGCCGTCTTAGTAATACTGTGGACTTTGGGCAAGAGTTAAATGTGGTGCCTCTTTGACTCTCACACTTCATATTTTTTAAGTTTAAGACATATTGCTACTTGATACAATTTACCCCATATTCTCCCCAAAAAATAATAGGATTCACTTCACAAACAAAAAACTTAGCAGCAAAGTTTGCTCAGTCAGTAGCGCCCCGTCAGCTCTAAATCCACCACTGCTGTCCGCATCTCTGCTCAGAAATTAATTTTCTTTAATAACGTAAATCTATCACAGTCTCCAATCAACCTGCTTAGCTCCTCTAAATCAGGTGGAACTTGGGAAACCGTTTCTGACACAATTTGATGCCAATTCTGATGGCGTCATTCTTACGAGGTACCTCGGGCCTGTGCTCATAGTGCTCTTGCCTAAAGACATTGGTTATTAGTGTTACGAAAATACCTTGGTCTTGGTACTAGAAAACTTATGTCTGCTGCTGTTACTGCATCTGATTGTATTGATAATTCATCGTAACCAAAGAGCCCTGAAATCAGTAGAATTTTATTCTCAATATTATTCAAAATGCATTTTACTGGCAAAGATTAACAGAAATATTTTACCAACTGTAAAAGAACCATCATTGTCGTTGTTCCAGCCAATAGATATAAAAGCCGACATATTTGAGTAATTTGCAAAAGCCAGTAGAACATTCAGATCCGTTCCCATTTTCAATCCTAGAATTATATTAATAGAACATTATTTGCAATAAAAATATGTGATTCCAACTTGGAATTACAAATGGCACCGCCTCGGTATTTGCACTTATTTTAATATATCCTCGCCGACGCATTTTCCTTTTAACCGAGAAAAATTCTTCAATATTGGGATCGACAAATCGGTTGTTTGCAATGCTCCAGCGATTTAAAACGACGATAGTTTTTGGACGCCAGTGATCAAAAGCTTTAATTGTGAAGAATTCTCCTTCGCGTTTAATAAAAATTGAGTTCGAAGCATATATAGGTAGTTGGTATGAATTTTTTCCAGTATATGTATATTTTGGTATTTCGTCATCATCCATAAAAATTATTCCCTTAAATTTGCAATGTCTGCTATTTGATATGCAGTCCGCAATATTTTCGGAGGTACCAAGGGAGATAGGGTCATAAACAATGTAGTGGTAATATGATTTTTGACAAGTTTGCGGATCGACAAGTTGTGGAATGGGCGACTGTAATGAAAAATCAAAGAATTTGCTTGTGTTTATTAATATAATGCCATGAGAATTGTTAAAATGTGTTTGTAGGATTAAGTTGACTAAAAGTGTTAAAGATTTTGATACGGTTGCATTGACACTTGAAAGAACCATTTTTGCAATGAAACTGAACAATTTTAGAACGTTTCTAGAGTTATATCCAATGCGTATTTTAAGCTAGGTAATAACATAGAATATTATACAATGTTTCTTTGGTTTATAGTAATAACAAGTGGTAGTGGTACCAGCAAAAATGGATTTTGAACATGCCATACAGCGACGCCGTTGGTGCCCCACAACCAGGCGTAATCAAGCCGGGGGCGCATGTAAGTTTGAGATTTTCTGGCTAGACTTGCAACCCCGGCGCCAACCTAGTTAGGTGCGCCTCTGATGTTATAGTAAATATTTAATCACGTATTGCATACAATAGTTGTAAAAAAATCATAAATTATTAGTGACATTCGATTTATTATATCAATTTTTCTATAAAGAAAATCTTAAAAAGTTATGAATTATTTATGTATGAATATGACAAATACAATAATTTGTTAATATGGAATTACAAAAATGCATTCAACTTAATCAATATTTGAAATATGTACTGTTGATTTAACAGTTTTTTGTGGATGTATATCAACAACTAGTTTTGAATGTTAAATTATCATTCTCAGACTGTTAATTTGTGTTGGTCAATTTAATATCTATAATTGGTTGAAATGACTCGTTCTTTAGCTTGATTCAACAGAATAATATGATGAAATACATGATAAAAACGTTGATCCAACTAGTACGTTGCTTGACTGAAAATGTGGAGGCAGTTGACTCAAGCAATATAATTGGTGCTTCAATAAATGTAGGCATGTTGAGTGAATTGAGGTTATAAGAATTATATTTATATTTCGATTTATATATACAACACAAATTTAAATATACAACGTCGACCTTCACCGCTGTTGGATCTGCTGGAAACTCGTAGGGATGACGGCAACGGAACCTGGTGTGGATATAGTTAGCTAGACATAACGGCACTGGCACCTGGTACTGCTGGACTCGCAGAAGATAGCAGCAGGACACCTGGTGCTTGTTGTCGGAGATGCCATCGGAAATTACCCCTTTCTGGCGAAGTGGAGAACTAGCTCACGTCGTATAGAAGCTGTGGTGAGTCAGTCCGTGGCACCTCGGGAAAGCATGAGGTCTGCCAAGACTAGAATCAATCCGAATACATTTATATGTTTAGAAAATCAACAGCACATATATTATATTCCGAAAGATAACTTACCTTTACATTGTGAAGAGATGGTCCACTCAGCACGCTTAAAATAGCGACTAGCTTGAAGCTTGAAATGAACTGCGTCACAGCTGCTGCAAGCAAATTCAGCGTTGTTTCTTACATCTATCGCTCCTCGTATATTGAAACTTTTTATTATGCTTTACCTTAGTATTTTGGTTCGCTTCGGACGCGTTTCGACTATTGCCTTTGGTCTTCATCAGATAACTGCTCTCAACAAGTCGTGCCTCGATGTCTTCAGGTTTGACCATAAGGATGATGCAAACATCGTCAAAATTATCGAAGACTTTTCTCCAATTGCCAATTCACACAGATCCTTGTTGTGTGCCTATTCATACATTTTTTTTATATCCAGTCTGGCTGTATTATGTTGTATTCTCGCCTCGGTGTAACTAATAGCGGACCACTCTTATCCGTTAAACGAGAAACATATACTATGAAGATCATGAACGCGCATAAATGCAGGGGTCGACGGGACCATCAATTGTTCACAAAAAGCTTTCCTTGACAGTTAACCATAAAATTTCAATTGATTTAACCCATTTAATTAAAATTGTTGTTCGTTTTGCTCAATCACAAGATCACAATTTGAGCACGACAGTTTAAAACGTTCTCAAAGCAGTTGTATTGCTATAACAACGTCAAACTCTAATTTGTCCGTTAAAGCCGAAATCCGGAAAATCCGAGTCCGTTAAACCGAGACGAGCGTGTATATCGAAAACAATAAAACAAACAAAATTGATTGCAATAATTGAATTCATTGTTTTGCTTCACAAAAGACGCAAAAAGTGCAAATGAGATTTATTAAAAAATATTTGCAATATTTGTGAAGAGATGTATTAATTTATACTTTTTTACTAAGATTAGCTATATGTTAAATAAATAATAATTAAATGATTATTTGTAGTTTTAGTTTCATATGTGAGGTACCTCTAAATTCCGATTTACTTTGGGTTCCAAGAAGGCCTAACCCGCCACAGCAAAATTTATACCCACAATTTGATTATAATTTGCAAATAAATCCGGTAAATTTGCAGAATCTCTATGAGAAATAACAGTACGGAAATTATCATGCCAACCACCAGAAAAGCAAAAACGCCGCGAACGTGTACGATTTTCAATGGCTCAAGTTCGAATAATTCTTCTGTGTCCAAGTATTTCAGTAAAGTATTAATTTCGTTGACCGCCATATAAGCTTCCCATTCCCATTTTAGCAGCAACCCACTTTCTTTGCACCGTAAAATAAACTGATTAAGTCTTGGAAAATATAAAATATACTCTATATTCTGTAGAGATATGAACGAACTGCCCGAGATAAATATATCTTTCATAGGCTTTACGAATTTTTCATTATCTTTGTAATAAAAACTTAGTTCGTTAGACACTACAACAAATAATATCATGTAAAGCATATACATAAGATGATCAATATATTTCTTATACGTTTAGTTGTTGTCAAAAAATGAGCGTGTGCTTTATCAGACGCATGGACACCTGGCCAGTATTTACTCCATTGCAAGAAAACGCGTTTTTCTGTTTCTGTAAGTTTTGTCCGAATTCTTGGATCGTTAACATATTCCACTTTGATATGCGCATTTGCTAAGTCTTCCATTGTCCAGATATCGTTTTCATAGGACGGAATAATCATTTTACCCACTATGCCGGATCCAAACAATGAGGTGTAAAGGACGGTTATAACAAAAAGACCAGAGATGAGACAACGTGCCCTGATGCTCGTTGGCATCTCGTAGTCGTTTATTCCTTGCAGTAAAAACACTCCCAACATTGTGATTATTTTGGGATTTTCTCTATTACTAAATTAATAATAATAATAAATATTAATAATAATTAATAATAATAGTATAATATAAGAAAATTAGGGGGAACGAAAAGAAGAATTGCAGCCAATAATCGTAGCGCTGTAAATAAATTAGCGGCCATTGATATTTCTAGTAAATTACATAAATTCAATGACTGATTGCACAAATTAAAACAAATCCTTATACACTGCTTGAGATAACTGAAACAATAAAGTTTTGGTGCAAGAATCTTTTTGGCATCGATGTATGATTTCAAGTGGATCGTATGTAATACACTATCTTTCCGTCTGCATTTGCGGCCAGGAAATAGACTTTTACATCACAGGTTTTTAAAGTAAGATAAAATGGACTTGTATTGGAAGTTTTTGTAGATGCTGTAAAATCTCCCAACGCAACGCCAACGGCACAGCCTCACGACCACCTATGCTCGAGTTATAAAATATCTCTCACTTTTAATTACCTTTTTAGTTTGTTTTCAAGCCAAAGTAAAAATGCCATTGCCATAAAAGAAAAGATAACCAACATCCACAACTTAATGTCTAAAACCTGGATTAGCATCATCCAGGGATGGTAAATCCTATAAAAAGATTTTAAATAATAACGATTAAATTTTATAGTTACCGTCTTAGTAATACTGTGAGCTTTGGGCAAGAGTTAAATGTAGTGCTTTCTTGGCCTTTATTCTTTTTTTTTTTTAGGTTTTAGACATACTTTCTACTTGATATAATTTACCCTTTATCCTCCCCACGAAATAAATAGATTACACTTTACAAACAACACACCTAGCAGCAAAGTTCTCTCAGCCAGTGGCTCTAAATCCACCACTGCACTCTTCATCCCTGCCCAGAAATTAATATTCATTAATAATGTAAATCTATCACAGTCTTCAATCATTCCGCTTGGCTTCCTAAAATCAGGTGGCACTTGGGAAACCGTCCCTGCCGCTGCATATAAATATTTTATTCAATTTGATGCCGAGTCTGATGGCGCTTTTCCTACGTGGTGCCCCCAGCCTGTGCTTAAAGTGCTCTTGCCTAAAGACATTGGTTATTGGTGTTATAAAAATACCTTGGTTTTGGTACTAGAAAACTTAAGTCTGCGGCTGTTACTGCATCTGATTGTATTGATAATTCATCGTAACCAAACAACCCTGAAATCAATGACATTATATTCTCAATATTATTCAAATTGAATTTTACTGGCGAAGATTGACAGAATTATTTTACCAACTATAAAAGAATTGTAGTTGTCCCAGCCAATAGATATAGAAGCCGACATATTCGAGTAATTTGCAAAAGCCAGTAGAACATTCAGATCCGTTCCCATTTGCAATCCTAGAATTATAGTAATAGAACATTTTTTGCAATAAAATTATGTGGTCCCTACTTGGAATTACAAATGGTATCACCTCGTTATTTGTACTTATCCTAAAATATCCTCGCCGACGCATTTTCCTTTTAACCGAGTAAAATTCTTCAATATTGGGATTAACAAATCGGTTGTTTGCAATGCTCCAGCGATTTAAAACGACGATTGTTTTTGGACGCCAGTGATCAAAAGCTTTAATTGTAAAGAATTCCCCTTCGCGTTTAATAAAAATTGAGTTTGAAGCATATATAGGTATTTGGAATGAACTTTTTCCAGTATATGTATATTTTGGTATTCCGTCATCATCCATAAAAATTATTCCCTTAAATTTGCAATGTCTGCTATTTGATATGCAGTCCGCAATATCTTCTGAGATACCAAGGGAGATAGGGTCATAAACAATGTAGTGGTAATATGATTTTTGACAAGTTTGCGGATCGACAAGTTGTGGAATGGGCGACTGTAATGAAAAATCATAGAATTTGTTTGTGTTCATTAATATAATGCCATGAGAATTGTTAAAATGGGTTTGTAGGATTAAGTTGACTAAAAGTGTTAAAGATTTTGATACGGTTGCATTGACACTTGAGAGAACCATTTTTGCAATGAAACTGAACAATTTTAGAATGTTTGTAGAGCTATATCCAATGCGTGTTTCAAGCTAGGTAATAACATAGATTATTATACAATGTTTTGGTTTATAGTAATAACAAATAGTAGTGGTACCAGCAAAAAATGGATTTTAAACATGTCATACAGGGACGCCGTTGGTGCCCCACAACCAGGCGCAATCAAGCCGGGGGCGCATGTAAGTTTAGAGATTTTCTGGCTAGACTCGCAACCCCGGCTCCAACCTAGTTTGGTGCGCCTCTGATGTTATAGTAAATATTTAATCACGTATTGCATACAATAGTTGTAAAAAAATCATAAATTATTAGTGAAATTCGATTTATTATATCAATTTTTCTATAAAGAAAATCTTAAAAAGTTATGAATAATTATTTATGTATGAATATGACAAATGCAATAATTGGTTAATATGGAATTACAAAACCGCATTCAACTTAATCAATATTTGAAATATGTACTGTTTATTTAACAGTTTCTTGTGGATGTATATCAACAACTAGTTTTGAATGTTAAATTATCATTCTCTGTTAATATGTGTTGGTCAATTTAATATCTATAATTGGTTAAAATGACTCGTTCTGTAGCTTGATTCAACAGAATAATATGATGAAATAACATGATAAAAACGTTGATCCAAATAGTACGTTGCTTGACTGAAAATGTGGAGGCAGTTGAATCAAGCAATATGTAAATGTAGGCATGTTGAATTAATTGAGGTTATAGGAATTATATTTATATTTCGATTTATATATAAAACACAAATTTAAATATACAACGTCGACCTTCTGCCGACACAGAGCCACTGTTAGCGCTTTTGGATCTGTTGGAAACTCGTAGGGATGGCTGCAACGGAACCTGGTGTGGCTGTAGCTAGCTGGACATAACGGCACGGGCACCTGGTACTGCTGAAATAGCAGGAAGTGGCAGCAGGACACCTGGTGCTGGTTGTCGGAGATGCCACTGGGAATTAACCTCTTCCGGCGAGGTGGAGAAGTAGCTCGTGTCGTGTAGATGCTGTAGTGCGTCTGTGGCACCTCGGGAAAGCATAAGGTCTGCCAAGACTGGGAACAATCCGAATACATTTATATGTTTTGAAAATCTAAACAGCACATATATTATACTCAGAAACATAACTTATCTTTACATTGCCAAGAGATGGTCCACTCATCACGCTTACCTTATTTGCCTTAGACTCCAAGAAAGCATAACACGCCCTGCAATTTATACCCACAATTTGAATATTATTTGAAAATAAGTCCGATAAATTTGTAGAATCTCAACGAGGAAAAACACTATGGAAAGTATTGTGCCAACCATCAGAAAAACAAAAACGCCGCGAACGTGTACGATTTTCAATGGCTCAAGTTCGATTGACCGCCATATAAACAAGATTGAGTCTTGGAAAATATAAAATATATAATTGTAAACAAAAATTATAAACTATTAGTGGAATTCGATTTATTATATCAATCTACATATAAAGAAAATCTTAAAAAGTTATGAATTATTGATGTATGAATGTGACAAATGCTATAATTGGTTAATATTGAATTACAAAACTGCATTGAACCTTATCACAAAATCAATAATTGAAATATGTAGATTGTCATTTTGGAGAGGAGCACGGCATGAACGACTGGAGATTGAGAGAGTGAGTGCTTTTACACACCTAGGGAATAAGTTTAAATGCACTGGAAAGGTGAGTTAAATAAAATGTGCGCTGAATACAAGGGAAGGCGAGAGTGTCATGAGATGAGGAAAAGCGTGGCTCTAAAAATATGGGATGCATTCATTTGTGAAACTGATTTCAATGTATGGAGTAAAACGGTGTGGACTGAATGAATCGGAGGTGCAGAGAAAGGAACAAATTGATGAAGCTGGGGAAGTTGACACCGACCTACATAGTTTTTCAGAAATTTGAGAGGATGAGAGTGAGATAAAAGTTTGTGTCAGGGTGTTAAGATATGAAGAACAGAAGATTTAGTTGAGTGATGAAAGACTGAAGAGGTATGTAGGGGTGTGGTGTAAGAGAGTAGAGGAAAGGCAGAGGCGTGCACTGGAGAAAGTAGGGATGTCATAAAAGGAAGCCCGGGCGGAGTAAATAAAAGGACACGGGAGAATCTGAGAGTGCAGGTGGAGTTGCTGAAGAGACAGGAGAGGAATGGAGAAAGCTCATTCAATTCGGAGTAGGCGGCGTGGCCGACATTCTGGCGACAAAGGTATTTGGGTACAAATGAGATAGAGCTGGATGAGGAAAGGATATGAAAAGTGTGAATAAGAGAAGAGAATTAAAAGTGCGTGTGTTGTGAAGAAGGCAGTGATATGTGGAAACACTTGGGTGAAAAGTGTAAGGGTGTGAAGGGACCAGACTGGTGCAAGAGTGGATGGATGAGAGAGGGGAGAGACAAAACGTGTGCAGAAGGCTGTAAATGGAAAAAAGAAGAAGGAGAATGAAAAAATACAGTTGCTGTTTGTTTTTTAACATTTATTTTACAATGGTAAAGTTTTTGTATTATTTTGCGACCAAGTGTATGTTATGAGTTGTTGATGAGATGAAGAAAGTGCGTAGTATACCAATAAATATTAAAAGACCAGATCTCCATTAACGTTTGTTTAGTTCCTGGTTTCTAGATAAAATTAGCCTCACATCCTCCATAATTTTTTTTTCGCTTCTAGGCCCTATGTTTTTTATGGTCCTAGTTCGGTCAAACCACCTGAACCATTGTTATGGCCCTGTGAAAGACACAAGTATAGTATTATTTTCTTATCAATTCTGCAAACTTTAACATTCTTACAGATTAATTATTTTCTTTTAAAACACAGTTTGTTCATGCTTATGCTATGTATCTACAGTATTTCGTTTGTCCTCATAACTTCGAAACAATCTTAAATTAGTACTCTAGTCAAAATTAATTCACTAGCATTTCATTCATAAACATGCACCCAATTTAGACTGATACTATATAATTATACCTAGCGAAAACTTCATTAGCGTCTAATTCTTCGATGTTATGTACATGCGTTTTCTAGCTTGTTTGCGCGTGCGATCCCATTAACGAGTCGCAGCTGATTCCCGTTAGCGCCCGCGCGTCACCAGACCGAGTCGTTGCACTACTTGCGCGATTCAGTCCACTCGCGGACTCCGTGACAACACTGACCGATCCAATAAAATCAACCTTTACGTATATGTCCATGCCAAACAACTGCTCAGACGCGTCCTTCTAGAGTTCGTAAAAAACCGAGAAGTCAACCTTCCCATTCGGTCTTCGTAATTAACGAGTGCGATATGATAGTGGCGTGCGCGCAATGTGTTGTCGCATTTGTGTTCATGATATAAAATAAATGATGTTTGATGTAGTCCGTCTATAGTCCGGCAGTTGCTAAGCTGTCGCAGGCTAGCACGCATCATTTGCCGGCGATTATCGAAATGGATGTTATACGAGATATATTTATGATAAGCATGTAAAAAGCGTGCGGCTTGTACGTGGGCGATTGAAATGTATTATTAGTGTCTACTTTCTGTTTACAACTCGTCGAAGGCGATAAGGCTTTTGTCGTGAATTCTAATCATGTGATAGACCTAACGATCGACGACTTAGAACTGTGATCCAACTAGTGCCGGTCGTTCGCTTATTTTATATATTTCGCAAAGCGCGCACAACTATTATAATTCATTAATAATCGTGATAACAATAAAGAAAGTAATAAATCTGTGATTTCATTATTATAAATTTCAAAAAGATGTCGCAGTTAGATGTTGTAAGTGATTAGTACAACACACATATTGTACTTTGTTTATATTTCTGCTATGTTTTGTATGTTGGGTTTATCTTTTTGATTTATTGCTGCAATTTGGGCATTTAAGGTGAAAAGGGTAAATCGATTTGATTTAAATTCATCTGTAATTGATGAAAACCACTTTCTGGTTGCTGGTTATTCTGTTTCTATTAATAGCAAGTAGGACGAATACGTTCTTAATAAATAATATATATAGTTTCGTATACCCTTGCATCAATATGCAGTGTCGTATTTAGGTATGAGCACTGGCAAAGTCCGGGGGCATCATAGGAAGGGCATCAAAATGTATTAAATATTTATATGCAGCTTTACATTTGATTAATTTTCTAACACAATCCTATAAAGTGGGAAAGGGGCACTACACTTAACCCTGCCTAGGGCAGTGTTGCAAAGTCCCTGTCAATACGTTTGATGTAATTATCCAATTTATATGCCACTTACATAATTTGATATTAATTTTTATACATTACTGTATACAGATCAAAGATGTTGGACCTAAATTAATACCGTTTTTTAAAACGGTAGCAATCTACTTTGTGGTATTCATCCCACAATCGAATCCTGGATACATCGCTGCAGCGTTAAAATGTCTCCCAATCATTTGTTTAATGATCTTTGTCATTTGGCATGGACAACAAATGGAAGAAAAGTAAGTAATGCATCATAATTATATGAGTCAATATGTACATTATTTTTTTTTATAGATATAGAAAATTTACTTTCTTTGTTGTCATTTGTACAATGCTTGTTTTTAAACTTATAAATACTTAGTCATGATTTGCACATTTAGCGATGTTAACTTTACACATATATCTGGAATTTCTGTTTTGAAGTCAAAACTATGCAAAAATAAATCAATGCGAAACATGAAAACTATTTAAATGTAAAATTATGCATTTGCCAGTTTATTTTTGGCACTTCGAGTATATATTGACATAAATACATTTATTTATTACGCCTTGTAAAATATTTCAGAACACTAACGTATTACATTGCTAAACATATACACCAATGTCTATCTTTTTTTGATTATATAATCGGAATGAATTAAATAATTGTATTACATATAACAAGGACAGTAGCAACGTTCAATTTCATCGTAGTTATCAATAAATTTTTCAAGTGCTTAACAAGTAGATATACAGTATTCATCATGAACAAAATTCGTATTTCGTATTTATATAAAGCGAGATACGTTTTATAGAATTAATTGTTCATTTGTATAGTACCTGATTCTCTTTTGATTGACTAATCACAATCATTAATTCATAACATACAATTGTTGAGTCCAAAGACCGCAATTTTGTTTTAACTAGTTTCACTTACAAGAAAAAATATGTTATAAAGGATGTCCCAAAAATAAATTTTTTAATTTTTAATAAATTATTTTGTATTTGAATATCATATTTTTATATATTGATATAGAAAGTTGATATATGGAAGTTTTGTGTCATACAACTGCCTTGTAAATATTCACTCTTTTAATGAAATTTTATACAACATTTTGACATAATTGCTGAGATATAGAATTTCAAAGTTCGTAGTTAGGGCCATGGGCGCCCTGCCAAGTATGGAATTTTGCGATTCCCTCCCATAAGGCAGCTGCTCCGGTTGCGGTTTGAGGTGCTCAGTTGCGTGGCCCGTAGTTTTGGTCCAAGTCAAAATAGCTCAGATTTTACAGCCCCGACTATTTGGCCCAGTAGCTATTCCGCCCAGTATCATTACAATCTGTAACAACTTAGCCCAGTGACATTTCAGCCCGAGAATATTTTGGGTATCCTCAGTGCTCCCGTATCTTTTTGACCGAGCATGTGTAAACAACGCATTACTAAATAAATAAATTAGGCAAGATTTCAGTGTTTATGCACAATTTGTTTATGGACAATTTGTTTAAACAAATTTTTACATATTATATTTGTACAGATAATAGTATTATAAGTCAAAATAGCCCTGACTGTTTGTCCTCGCTTAGAGATAACAGGACCATTAAATGTTTTATTCAATAACTGCACGGTATCATTGGCAGTATGACAAGTCTTGGTGAAACCACATTTCTTTGACATCCACACAAATAATTGCTCACAAAAAAACAGTTTGAAATCTTTGCACAAATCGCATTCCAATGACAGTAACCGCATTTCTATCTTTATTTCCGAAAAAGAAAGGCTTAAGCCCTCTCCATACCAAAATTTACCCTAAACTGTGATCCATCAGTGATGTATAGGAATTTCTTCAATCACTTTTAGATTTTCAGATCCCCAACTTTGTCAATTTTGGTTAGTAACATAGCTAGTAAATGAAAAATGCGCTTCGTCGGTAAAGATGATTTATTTCGAAAATTCGCCATCAACTTGTTATCTTT
Organism: Lissagria laeviuscula; assembly: GCA_030264695.1. Lineage (NCBI taxonomy): Eukaryota > Metazoa > Arthropoda > Insecta > Coleoptera > Staphylinidae > Lissagria > Lissagria laeviuscula. Next base: position 15,694 of record JARJDU010009703.1, read on the forward strand.
CCAAAACCAACTGTTCCTATGACAGCGGCTCTACTATCTAAATTAATAAAAAAATTCTCAGTTATCAAATCAAAGACGTGTTGTCAGATATTTTTGGGTCACCCTTTAGAATGAATTGTTTATTTTTATATAAATCCGTGAAGCCAAAAACGTCAAATTTTAGATCATCCCGACTGCCATATTGTCTTATCACGGCACTAGTTTCACTTACAGGAAAAATATTGATGTATTACTTTTTCTATACTAATTTTATGTTTATTATGATTTGCTTAGGTACAAATCATTTTGGAGGAAGATAGTTTGTGGTTTATTTTTTTCCTGCATCGGTGATTATTGCCTCATTTGGCCTGAATGGTTCGTCTGCGGCATGATTGCATTTGCTATCGGTCATGTGAACTACATCATGGCTTTTGGTTTTCGCCCAGTAAATCTTCCAGCTGCAATGACAATATACTCCATTGCAGGCCTTGGTAAATAATACTTGACTATTTTACTGTACAGATTCGTTTAACTAATTTGTTTTAATTTTTAGGTTGTCTATATTTATTGCCAGGTTTAAATGGCATTATGCTTCCTGGAGTTCCTCTATACTCAATTTTATTAAGCACAATGGCGTGGCGAGCAGTCGCTCGTATACAATTTAAAAAAGTAAGTATTGTTTTACATTATAGGGTTTAGTATGGCAAAAGATATTCATTATTACAAGCATATAAACTGCCTTGTTACAGAATTTATGGAGTTGGTCACGATTATTTACATCCATCGGAGCAATTTTATTCGTAATATCAGATTTGCTCATTGGACTGGGTATGTTTAAGAAGTTTGCTGTTCCATATGCGCAGGTAAACATCTATTTAAATAATATTTCTACTTAATATTTTATTACATTAAATTATCATTTTAGGCTGCAATTATGGGCACATACTATCTAGCACAATTGGGCATTGCCCTAAGTGTTGTTGATTTGAACGATCATGCCAAACATGAATAAAACGCATAAAGCGTTTTGATTCAACTAGTATAATCATATAAAATATTATATCTAGAATATCAAATAGGATAACAAATATTATTGAAAGATAACTAGATAAGAAGGGTTTATTCAAAAGTTTATTCAATATTCCCGGTTTAGATAGACTTCTAATTACTTTTAGAGAATTGTTCAGAAGCGGACTGGACCGGCAATCGGGCATTTGCTTGGTGGGTCGGTGATCTGTTTTACTGGCAAACAAGTTAGGCAAACGAATAGTTTCTCCTGGGAGTCCGGGTTGAAGCGGGCAGCAAGGAAAAGGTGAGGTCGAATGCGTATTCCCGTGCAAGTTTTAAATAAAGGACACCAAGGCAAAGTTGAATTTCGATGACTATGGCCTGAATAAATGGGACAAGAATTCGACTATTGATAGATTACGGTCAGGGTATTTGATATTTTTACATAATTCGAAAAGTACATTATCAAGCGATAAATAATATACGCCCGTATTGTGGCCGAATTTGCGATTTTTGACTTTAACTCAATATATAAACGGCTAAAGTTAAAGTACGTTTCTCGAGATTTTCTAAATTAATTTAAAAAGATTTTTGATTCAAAATTTAAAAAAAAAATGATAAGCATAATTTTAAGCAGCTATAAATTTAAAAGAAAAAAAATTTGAGAAAGAGCTCGATTAGTGTGATCACAATCAGTCACGGCGCTAACATGGAGTTTCCTATACCAGATTGGAGGTAAACGAACCTCTTAATATAAAAATATAAATTGTATACAAACCTACGCAAATTCAAATTGAATTAAAAAAATATTGAGGTCACCGGTTATCAACTGCCCGGGCCGTTTGAAATCGCCAGTCCGCCTCTGGAATTGTTAGTAATGTGGAAAAGTTATGAATGTGAACAAACAGCATTTACTGTTTTAAAATACACCTAATGTAATGATACGTAAAAATAGACAATATATATCGAAACAATTACGGAAATGTACGGTTGTACGGTGTTAATTACATGTACGTGTACATGGTGCAATTGATAATGCAAATTAGTTAGTAAATATATATGTATGTGACGACTGATTTCCGAACTGATCTCCGTGAATTGACTTGTAATTATTACAATGTATCTTAATAGTCTTCCTGCGCTGTAGCGATTGTTTGATCAAATAATTCTTAAATGAATTACTCAAACATTTAATTGATTGTTGTTAAAATCAAGCGATATCTCTAATATTAATATCAATTGATCATTTGTTTGTTATATTCAGTTATTGAATTTGTATGTACAATTTTACATGTGCATTATTTTAATAAACGCAAGTTTGTAATAATCAGGGATGTAATAAATATGTACTACATAAATGACAAAAAATATTATTTATTTTATCATAAATATTATAAAGCAAAAATAAAGCGAAAATACGCAGATTTGTTATCGAAACAAAAGTGATGGGTCTTTATCTTTTGGGAGGGGGGGTAAAGAATTTTCAGTAAGTGAGAGAATTAAACAAATTTGATGCCATTGAACGATTCCACGAACAGAATGAAGGGCTCTATCGCCTCGTTGAAAGGACTCAGTAAGATGACCAAAGAGGTAATTTGAAAGTCATAGTTAGATTTATTACTAATAATATGTAGTTCAAATTTTGAGGGGAGGCGAATACTTTCAATAAAAATATTTTCTTGCTTGAAATAAAAATAAAAACTTTTGAAATGATTTTGCTTGTGCGGGGTCCCTCACACCCTCCGGTCTTCCCCCCCCCTCTCATTGCGGGCTCTTGCTCCATTATAGTTACGCCACTGGCTGAGTGGAAAAATATTCAATTTTATAGGACTCTATAAACATTACAGGAGAATTTGTTTTTTTGAATTATAAACTTGCTTCTATTTTATGCAGCCTTTACCGCAGGACTCTTTTTTGGTTTATTAGTTTACATAAAATCACACATGCAAATATGTAAACCGGTGGGAGAAAGCTGCAGAAGAGTCGAAGGTAAGTCCACTAATGAGAAGGTGTCTTGAAATAGCTTTCATTCATACCTACGCTATTTTACCGCCGATCAATTAAAGTTAGTGATAATTTAATATAACAAGAATTAGCGAGTGTAACGCATTGATATTGTAATTTTCCGTGTTGACAGCTACTTGCATCAACAGCGACTTGCAGCGAATTTTTAAGCCCTTGGTCTTTTTTTAGCTTATTTTCAGCACTTGGTGCTGCAATTGCCTAATTCCAGTGGGGCAAATTCAAACAGGAAATTGGTGTAATACAATTCGCAATTCATATGTATTGTATTTATGTATTTTATTATTATTCATAATTAACAAAGTTTATTTAAAAATGAAGAAGATTGTACTGTAGCTGTATTGTTTTTTTATTATATTTGAAAATAGTTTCGCGCTTTATCGAGCATCACCAGCCAGCCAACTAAAATACATGTACATATATTAATAAATAAGTTAAAAACAATGTCGTAGATATAAAATTGAAATAAATAAATTAAGATACTTACTAAGTCAAAAAATAAAAATCGCAATATTTAAACATGAAAAACTTATGCGGACAAACGAGACATGAAACACGAAACACGAGGTACAGTAGTGATCTAGGTTATGGAGTATTGAAGAATTGCTTTTTAAAATGTAAAGCAGGACTCGGGTTATGAGCTGGTGAAACTGTGTGGAGCTGCCAACAGTGAATCCAACCCGTTGCTTGGATATGCGCAATATTGCCTCTACCAAGTAAGTCATACCTCACTTTCTTGTGGTTTCCGGTGTTTCAACCTACTGGGTCACTGACGTGCGCACATGGATACTGCTATCCTCATCAAATAGCAGTGATGAAGTCATAAGCAAACTTTGGGTTGTCCTTCGCAGAACCAAGGAACATTGTTTAATTACAGTGACGAGATCCTATGCAAATCTCGGGATATCCTACGCAGAACTTATGGACACTGTCTAATCACAGTGACGGAGCCTTAAGCAAGTTCCGGGAATTCTTACGCAGAACCAATGGACACTGATCCAGAGCAGTAACAAGATCCTAAGTAAATCCCGGGGTATCCGACGCTGA
>JARJDU010009764.1:0-11029 GCA_030264695.1 Lissagria laeviuscula
GCACACTTTGCTAGGTGATTTTAAAACATAAACTAAAAACGGGGTTTGATAAGTGCAAGCTGTGATAAACGACAGTATCCGTCTGTGAGACGGATGGATTCTTGAAAACCCTGAAATCGATGATTCGGTTGAATGGTTAATACAAAACAATGTGTTTTGGGGAGTTAAGTTGTTTGTAGAGATTCTGTTGAAATATATCTGTCATATATCAGATGAATAGATGATAGATGGACGCAGGAAGTCTTTAGATTTTTCAAGAAGTATAGAGTTAACAGTCTTCCATCTGGATTTCCACATGTTGCGAAGAAAAATAATAAATATGTTTTCTATATAGAAAATATTATGAACGAATTGTAATAAGAATTGATTTCGGAAGTACATAATGTTTTCTCTAAAAATAGCCTTTGGTTTTGCTTCTAATTACCTCGAAGATAGCTAATTTCCATAATTTCCATAAAGTATTAAAAGACTTAGATTTCCGAGAAGAAAAACTCATTTCGCAAATGCACAAACAAATGCATATTTTAAGACTGCCAAACACCAATATAATTGCAAAACTAGACAATATTGCCGGAAATAAACGACCCACTTGTTCATAATGGAATTCTGCCGAAAGAAAGCAAGAAAAAGAAGAACAAAAAACGCTTCTGCGAGAGACGGAACTGCGAGCGCCGACTATCAACTACGTTGGGAGCGTATAAAAGTCCCCGGGGAACTGTAAATAATTCCTGTTAACGATCCGCTGGCACTGAAACGGCAATTAAACGTGCTGTGGTCGCGCGCGCGCTGCAAGCAACCAAAGAAAGGCGAAACGCAAACCCAAGCAAGCCACACGCATCAAATACTTACTTGATTACATTACTTACTATACTTACTTATTTATACATTTACTACAAGCACCAAGGAAAGCAATGCCCAAAACGTAGCCAAACAAGAGGAAAAGAAAAAGTTTTGGAGACGCATCGAAAAGCTCAAACAAGCTGGCGCGCGGTGGAAAAGAGTGCATGAAGCAGCAGGCATAGCAAATAAAAAGTCCTGCTGCAGGTAATAAAAGTGCGGCTCGCAAAGTCGAGTTTTGTGTCTGTACTGTACGCGGTTGTGCTCTGTATCGCCACTTTACGCTACCTTCATGGCATCTAATTGCTCTCGTAGCACTCGTTCTTCTTATTACTCTCGGTAAATGCGCCTGCGTTTGCAAGAAATGTATGGCCTGTGGAAGTGTGCACGCGTAACGTTCACGCATCGGCATTCATTCAAATGCAGTCAGTTGCTGCTGCAACTGAAGGAATGTGTAACCGAATGCGCGCAGGCTTATTATCCACGTAATCAGTCCGATTCAATTAGGCTTAAAACTCGTACTCGTTTCGAGGGAATTAGTCGTTCACAGAGCGAGAGAGGTGTCTCTTTCCTTTACAGATGGACAAGATATGTGCGTTGCAGCCAGTCAGCTAAATGAAGAAGATGGAAATGCTTTAAATTGAAGCAGGTAATCATACACGAAACGCAAAATGGGTTCGCAATTTTGAAAGCTGAATAAAGTCAGTCGCCTTGCAATGAGAATGAGATACTGAATATGGCAAAAGTTGGCTGTGTGTACCTAATTTGTGTGTGTGTGTGTGTTAAGTCAATTAGTATTGCGCAGAAACTCAGTCGGTTATGTGGAAAATAACTTTATACGTCTTGTTCCGTCCTCCAGACAATACGTAGATGGACTGCTGTTCTTCGTACTGCTGTGTGAAAGCGCGAAATGCTTCGTGCAAATATTTGCGCCGATTAATGCGAGGCAATTCAATCAATTAAAACGTTTTAACTGCTGCACGAGCGTGCATTTCTTAAATTTGAAAAAAATACTATTTACACAGTTATTTCCTAAAATAAACTTTTGTGTTATTTGCCCGGCGCATTCACCTATCTTAAAGTACTTCAATTAGCATTTCCAACAACTATTTCTACTTCATATTGATGTACAATCTACCAAGCTAATTACCCAGAACAGCATCACTGTGCTTTTTTCTTCTTCACGCTTTGTTTTGTTGCTATCCTATGTTTTTGCCATCGTCTTTTGTTTTCGTTTTTATTCCATGTATCACCCGTAATTATCTCGACTCCATTCACGGCTTTTATAGCTGTTTACCTAAACGAGAATCTCCTGCGTTATCTCATTTCAATTACTCGACTATTTTATCGCACGACACGAACGACATCTCGCACGTACGTTGCCAGCGGTAGGTGCATAGTTAGCACCAACTTTTAACTTTTTTGTACCGATCGGTTACCCGCTTAAGTATTATATAGCTCGATTCAGTTCGTCATCGTTCCTGCGTCATTCTGACTTTGCTCGCTTGCCTGTTGTTCTCTTCCTTTCCTTCTGCTCGTCGCCAGACTAAGAAGGCTATAATGTAAGCGGCTGTAACGTGCCGGTAATTACACGTTGTTTGTTTACGGATGGCATTTACATGCGATATTAGTCTTTGCGAACATGAGACGGAGCTGGATGCCAAACGCTTTCGTCTTCTTCTTAGTGCCACGAGTAGCGCCTTTATTGAAGAGAAGGAATACTGTGGACTTAATATAAAGCCCCTAGGGCGTTCGGAACTATAGCAGCACTTACTTACTCTTAAATCTCTTCGAAGATGCTTTGTTCTCTTCCTTTCATATAACCCATCGATTTATTTCACCTTATTGTGTAAGGAGGAGGAGGGAAGTTATCAGGACGGTAGCTTGGAGGAAAAGTCGATGTTGCTGTGTGCTGTCTGTCGCAGAAGTAGCAGTTATTTTTGGTCTATGCTATTTATTTAAAGTGCCCGTGATTGTATACCATTTTGTTTAAATAATTTGTATATTTTGTTACAAATTGTTAAAAATAAAAAGTAACCAACTCCGGATCAAACTGAAAGCATGTTGCCGGATGCTATAAGTTTACTATGTTCGTTGTATATAAGTACAATGAAGTTGGAAAATGAGATTCTTGGTTGGGTAAACTATAAGGGAAAGAAGTGCATAGTTGAATAGTGGCAGAAAGAATATGAAGAAGAAAAAGAAGTAAAGTTTGCGAAGCACACCTTAGCCCTGCAAAGCAGAACACAACAGCCCTGACGTGGAAAAGAACGAAGCTTAATTTGAAATTTTTAATTAATTATACGTGATTTATGGCGCATTAATGCAAGCTGGTAAATGCGTGTTGATAGCAAACAGCAGCTGCGTCCTATGCCAGATTGTCACGAAGCTGTCTAAGTGATTTTGTTTTATGCATAGAGTATATACATTGTTCCATCATTTTTATTAGCTTAATATATTGGAGTGCAGTCATTACCACGATAATAATTACTTTAAATTAAATAATCGTTTCTGATTTGGTTTTATTTTAATTGTGAGACACTGGGTACGGTGAAACAAATCCTCTTATATAGTATTACCGTGCTAAATTGTGTGACAGAATTATGATAACTCTAAGGGCTGCAGGTTTAAATTTTCTGGTCGGTTTGTCAACTCCGGAATTGGTTGAGTTCTCAAAAATTAATAATTTATGTTTCAAAATAATTTGGTCGAAATTTAATTAAATATTGATTTTCTGCAGAAGGAATTATAACATCAAATATTTATTATTTGAATATTGTGTAGATTCAATTTGTATGCATATTTTTATTCCTAAAAATGTATATAATGTATTATTGCTTATTTTAATTAAAATACGTAACGAAATGAAACCATAATCATGTAGCTAGGGAAAAAGTTTGGGTGATTTTTCTATGTGAGTATGGTGTTATTTCTTACAACTTATAATTAGTTTTTCAAAGTTGTTAACACAGTTGGCTAGTTAAATAAAGTTGAAACAGTGCCATTGGTAACGGCGGCGGCTTGCGGGCGGCATCCGATTGCGTGGCGCATGTAATAATAATAACAATAATAAAAAAAGTGAGGTATTAAATCGCTGGCGGCGTTCTCGACACGAGGCGAAAGCAGTACATATTTCACAGAAGCACATCATAAACCACATTCCGGAATTAATAATGCACGGTGCCAAGGCTTCAACTATTTCTCGAGTTTTTCCGTCTTTCCTATCGCCGCGTCGCTTTGCCTGTCTGTTTATTGTGCGCACTTGCATCGATTTGCGTTTTTGCGAATGCTTATTTATCATTTTCTTCGTTTTAAAGAAACACGTGTTTTTACTTTGTTATTGCCGTGTAAATACGTTCGCTAGTTTAATTAATAACTACGACTACGCGGTAAAAGCCATGAAAACGAACGGTACCTTGTGCATGCGTTTATTCAACGAGTGGGGTTAGGTAAATCATTTTATGCACACGGGCACCTTTTTTCTTCTTTAGTATAACAGGTCTAAAACACCGAAAGCTACGGGGGTGTTATCGTAGTCGTTAGTGAACCGTCACTCTCACAATGCAAGCGCATTCTTCCTTCTTTGATTAAGAGAAAAGCGGTTTTATTCAGTGCAATTTAATTAATAACATAATAATTGATTGTGCTATAATTTATTATGATCATCTAATGATTGGAAAATATATTTAAACTCACTTTTAGGTTAGGACCTACATAGGGCGAGCCCTCAAAAATTTTATCTAAAGCATTTTTGTTTTAGGTCATACGAACATCTGTGCCAAATTTCAACAAAATTTGAGAAGATAAGCTAAAGTAAACAATTACCCTCACATCACGTGCTTTTTGATTTCCACATCAAAGCATGTTGGACGAATTTTATTTGTTTCTAAACAGAATTCCGTTGTGCAAGACCGCAACAAATTAGTATTGTGTCACATCAGCGCCGACACGCGGCTCGCTGCGCTATTCTCGCCCGAATAGCCTCTATATTGTACTGCACCAAGAGTGTAACGAAAATTTTAAAAGTCAATAATAGGTAATGTAGTGTTTTTTGCCCGTGCATAAAGTATTGTACAAAACTCGTGCGTTAAAGTTTTACTTATGGTACGCTCCCTCATGGTCACTAACCAATTCGCACTCGTTAAAATAACCCTAACACAACTCAATGCGTAAAATACTGGTACACACCTCGTGTGATAAGAGCAATTACGTACAAAGGGAAAAGTTGCAGTCGAGCCGCTAGGCGGCGAGTTCAATAATTCCGTAAGTACGGAAATACACTCTCGTTCCGTAAACAGCTATAATCTATTTATCACTCTGTAAAATGATGTTAACAATTTTAACGCAAATTTTAATTTTTGATTTGATTTTAATAATAATATTATAACGAAATAAATTTCAAACTAGAGGTTGTTATACTATTCACTGATGTGGCAATAACAACGAGCTTAATAAGTAATTAATTAAGCACATAATGCCGTAGCATGAAATTAAGCAATTTCCTACAACAATTAATTTAATAAATCCGTTCACACCAATAAGGCGATCGTTTGACGGCCGGCGCGGCGGCGCGTCCATTAGAATCGAAATTACAATAATTACGAGCCCGTTCACATTTGCATTCGGCCCTGTTCACATTATTACAAAACGTGCGCGTTGTAAGTACTTACTACTACATACTTTATAATATAATCTCGTTCTTGATTATTTATTTCCCAACGCGCACAACGACGACGACCACGACTAGCTTCTTACAAATTGTCTGATCTCCATATGAAACAAATCTAAAAACGAAGCGGATGGATAGAAAGAAACAAGGCAAAGAGTTAAATTATGAAGTATGAAGAGTAGGCAGGCAAGGCAGGCAGTGCACGACCGGAAGTTCATCTTTTGCCCTCGTCATCTTTGCATAATTTATCTAATCATAATAAATTAATTCAGGAGAATGATTTGCATTCGCACGCGCATGCCGCGCGCTCTCCACGATCATTTAGATTTCTTTTATTTCTAATTAATTGCGAACTGGGAAGGATTTTTGTCTTATAATCTGGCTCATCTTAATATAAGCATAACTCTTCGCAGTCGGAGTGTATTTAGTCATCTGCTCGGAGATTAAGTGAGCTGATATAATCTGGAAGAAAGAATCTCGCGTAGAAATGTTGGAGCGTGGAGCGACCGCGCACACGGTGGGATGATGAAGTGAAGGAAGCCGAAGATAATGCGATGGGTACGTGATTAAATGCGAGAGACGACGCTCGTGGGAGGCGTCGCGTCGTCGTGATGCTTGGCATCACATCATATTTATTATCACGCAGCATATGAAGGAAGATTCAAGCGAGTTTGCGAAAAATAAATCGCACGCGGAATGTAATGCTCTAGATGAGCAGCCCAATGTTTGTGCGCTTGTACTCGTGCAATCACTGAGTGCGAATATGCTCGTCAAGATATTTTAATGTTAAGGTGTGTAATAGGACAGATACTCTAATCATCTGCTTGTTTAGGTGTTTAGTAGTTTTGTTAAGGGCATGATTGCAAATGAGTTATGTTGTTATATCTTGGCCCAGAGGCGCGTTTGGCTCAGTCGGGGTCTTAGGCGTGTATGGTTTTCCGTGTGTTGTAAAATCAGTGTAAGTCACACGACTTGGAAAAAAATAGTTATAAATTTCATTGGTGATAGGTATGTTTGGGTGACCTTCAATTTTGGGGGTCCAGGCGCGCGCCTAGTGCGCCTAGACCTAAATTTGCTTCTATCTGGGCTCTTTTCTAATATGGGGAACATTTCTAGGCTGTTAATATTCAATCACATAGGGATTGTCTTCATTAAATTTTTTTTTACAGAGTTCATTATTGTCTTCCTAAACCTTAAATATCTGGAATAGTCGCCGCGCCTAATAAGGGTCAACCAAAAATCATCTTGTTTTTTAACCTTTAATCGCACATAACTCCTAAACTAATCATCCCATTGAAGACCTATATACATCGTTAGAGACGTCTTTAATTAAATTTTCTTCAAGAAAAGCTAGTATTTCCAGGAAAAGGCGTGTTGCATGTTGGATGATAAGTATAGAAGTTATGAACGATTCAAGGTTTGATTCTTTATTTGGGATCTTTTTCAAGGGTGATAAGGCTTATCTTGGACTCTGCTTTGAAGGGAATTTAACGATGTATATTAGGTTTTTATAGGATAATAGATATCAGATATATAGACAATTAAAAATTACAAAACAAGGCGACGTTAAACATGTTTGTATTTCTTTCTGTTTTTAACTTTTCATACGCACAATAAAATTTCAAGAATTAAATTAATCCATCGATCTCCCAATTAAGCTCATACCAACATAAATCAAATTCAATTGGTTATATATACCATTATTATCTACCGCTTCATTAAGCTTATTTATTACATATAATTTTAAACTCTTTCAATTACATTTTGCGATTTATTAATTTGATTATTATTTATGAACCGTTTGTACGAACTTGATTGATTTGTGTATACGTAACTTGTGGTTGTCGACTGATGTGAGTGTGAATAGCTCGGTGAACTAGTTTAAACCGCCTCGTAAATTTATTTTTTATCTTATTTGTGGTATTACTGCATAATTCTGCTTATTAGTGGCATATTAATCACTCTGCGGGCTAGTTGGACACCCAAATCAATAATCACTTGTTTAATTTAACAAATCAGTTTTGTCTAAAGATAAAATGCGGATAAAATTTAGCTCTTGTTTGGTTGGCACGAATAAAAAAACATTGATGATTAATGATTGAATGTAACGTGTGAGTTTCTTTTTCATATTCATATTACTGCCGCATTGTATAATTGTTTATTGAACGGTATAAAATGTAAATTTAAAATATTTATGCAAAATGAAGAATTTACTATATTTTATTATTAATATTAAGTTGGATGGTAAGAAAAACTAACCTGATTTCATCATTTTGTACCTGGAAGTAGACTATAATATTACAAGTTCAGGAAGTAAATTTAAAAAAATAAACTAGTAACCTACGCCCGTGTATTGCCAGCGTCGCAGCAAGCAGCAATCACGGGCACCTACTATCATCACGCAGCCATTTGCGTCCACTGCAGGACAGATACCTTCTCTAAGCATTTCCAATTGATTCGGGTCTGGGCTACGTTCATCCAGTTTCCCACAATACGCTTCTAATCATTCGTCTATCAAGCTCATGCCTATCTTCTAGGAGTCTTTTTGTTCGGCGACCATTTTCGAATCTAGTAAGGTGTCCTGCCCATCTCAACTTTAGTCTGGCGACTCTGTCGCTTATATTTCTGGCTCCTGTTTGTTGCCGAATGTGGACTCTTGAAATTTTGTCGCGTTGTGATACATTGCCCGTTCCATATTTCTCTGTGTCACCTTCAGTTTTATAGACGAGCCTTTGGTTAGCGTTAATGTTTCTGCACTGGAAAAATATTGGTCGAAGACTTGCCGTTCTAGGCATATGGATAATTTGTCTTTCAGGATTTGCTTCAGTTTTCTAACAGCTGCCCATCCTAACCCTACTTTTCCTGTAATTTCGCAGGTCTGGTTCCTAGTCCGATTCTTATTTCGTGACCCAGGTATTTGTATGCATCATCTTCTTCAACTTCTGTGCAACTGTGATATATTTTTGGCGTGAACGAGATTTGCCGTGGGGTTTGTTTTTATTGTGTACATCTTGGAATCTACTTCCTTACATGCATATTTTATCTCGCTGAGCTGGGTTGGTCCAAACTGCCTCTAAAAACAAAAGTGTTTAAATGTTAAAAAACAGAAAGAAACTATTTTTACTTCTTAATTTGGGATTTTTGGTAGAGTTTTGAAGGTCATACTAAACTCTATCTTGTAGAGAATTTGAAGACCTTTATAAAGATGTATACTAGTTTCCTGTGGGTTTTGTATCAGAATAACAGAAAATGTGAGAAGTATGGCCAGAAAATTAGTTCCTAGTAACCATTTATATAATGCAGTTAACGTAATTTGAAATTTGGCTGTCTTTTTGGTTTTTTTTTTTCTTCATTTTATTGCATTCTCTTTGTTTTTATTTTGAACCGACACCAAATAATTTATTACCTTGCTCGTGTATATTTTAACACGATAGTTTTTTTTTCTCGGATTTTCATCTCCTCTTTACCGCTTCATCTTTTTTATTATGATGTTTTTATATGATTTTGACCGCCGAAAACAATAAAAAGCGACGTGGCATAATACGCGAGTGCGCTGTGCCGATCATTATGTAATTACGTTTACATTACAAGCTCATCTACTACAGTGTCTGTGGTACGGCAGGACGACGGCGTCGGCGAGTTCAATGTGTGCAAAAAATAATTGAGAATACGTTGACCCCGCCAAAATCTTGCGGACCTCGGTACGGAATTAGCGGCGCACGGCGTGACCGAAAACTTTGACAAAATTGAATGTTGGGGTGCACGACCGCCTAAATATCTGAAAATTTTACAAGCGAAACACAATAGATTGTTGTATACTCTGTCTTAAATAATAATTAGATAGATATCTCATAGCTGTGTTTTTTATTAGTATTTTTATATCCACTTTGAAAAGAACAAATTGTATGAGTAGGAATGAACAAAAAAGTGGTTAAATGCTTGTATTTTTATTATTGGTTTGGTTAATTTATGCTTTAAGTAAGTTAATTGATTGCTGGCCAGAATTTGTCTTAAAAAACTTTTTGTAATTATGAGAGAAGGAATAGAAAAAGAAGAAAAAATTTAGTGATTAAAAATTGTATTACGATTGTCAAATTGTAAATATATTTTATATTTTCTTATTGCTCAATTATTAAATGTTGTTGAGTTTCTGTGGTAATTCATTTTACACTTTTGTTTGTTTCAGGTAAGCTAATCAACAAATCTTCTTTGGCTGAACTTTTGATGGCGAAGAAAGTAAGTGGAAAACAGCTGACTTATAGTAATTATTTTGCGTTAATTAACTTTTTTAATTATTAAAGTATGTAGTAAGTACCTATTTATAAATGTTTATAATGCCTACCAACGTAGTCCACAAAGAAGTATTCAAATTTGAAAATCATTAGCTAATGAAAGGCATAAATAGAGGATTTTTTACCCTTAATCATAAAAACGAATGAAAATGAATTGCGAAAACTGGTGATGGGCAACTATGACTGATTTCAATAACCGAATGATCGGTATACGAATGACGTTGATAATTGAATCATTCATATGAAGTCAAGCTAATGATCATTCGAATGTTTCCATTACTAGCATTAGTTTTAAGGAGAAGCTTTAATTCTAGAATCATTTATTTAATATTTAAGCTTTTAATGCCGGGTTTCACCGCATAGACTTAATGTTAAGCGTCCCACATATCGCAATTTCCAATGTAAATTTGCGCTAATTGATAGATGTAAGTGACGCTTAGACAAAAATGCTTTTTTCTCGAGAACGATTACGGATAGGGTATTCGATAGTATTCAAAATTCATTTTAAAATATATTTGAATCGAAATTCTAATAAATAAAACGCTAGAGACAAACTTTTCGGCGGCTATAATATTACGCAAAAAATAAATTAGAAGAAAGCTCAATTAGTGCAGTCCCAATCAGTCACGGCGCTAACTTGGAGTTTCCTATACAGGTTTAGAGGTAAATGAGGCTTGTTGTAGAAAAAAATCCTCATTTTACTCATAATTTAAGTTGAAATAAACTCGTCATATTTTCACAATCTTTTAATAAAAGTTAAGAAAAAACAATCAATGTCCATAAGTAGATGAGATTTCATTTTATTTAACCCATTTTTGACCAAAAATGTACACCGAACCAGTCCAGTCCTATTCAGTTCATTTTGCTGTATAAATAGTAGCTAAATTTTAGGTTTTTAACCTCTGCTTCCTGCATCCAACCAACGCTTTATCAACCGCAAAAAAGTTACAAATAATTGCGTCCACTTTGTCTCTCGTTTTTGTTGTTGTTTCTGCCATCCGACATTAATTCAACACTGGCGGTGCATTACAACATGAACCACATTACGTCACATCGTCATCATCACCATAAACAGTCAGTCGACGAATGAGTGTAACCGTCTCATAATAATCCGAGGAACCGCGAAGTACTTTTTCTGGGTGCAGCGTGTGCATATATACATATACCGTGCATTAAGGTCATGATGCTGCAGCCCACTGTTAAATTCAGCAGTTTCTGGGTTACTTTGTGC
>JARJDU010009774.1:0-12463 GCA_030264695.1 Lissagria laeviuscula
TCAAATAAACATTTCAAGTAAATATTGAATATGTATATGAAATGATTGAAATATATTAATATAGAATATGCTTTTCACAAATATGTATCATAATTTAGTATGCTTGTGTTAGGCAATATTTTATGCGGAAATATAATATTTAAATATATAATTATTATTTAAATGAACATGTATTATTTATTATTATTTAATGAATAATTTTTAAATATATTAATATATGTACAGAAAAACACTAAAAATTGAAGATATAATCGGCATCAATTGTTGTATTAAATGTTATGTTTGTAAATTATGGAATACTTCGCAATAGTTTAATATGTTTTTGAAATTGGCATGAAGATGTCTCGTTGTGTCCAGCTAGGTACGCAAAATAAGGAGTTAAGTAATCAGGTGAAACAGGTGCAAAATTGCAAACGATATAGTTCTTGGAATTCGTGGCATTAAGCGTTAATAATATGTGCGTTGACTCATCTGTGATACTTATTTTTACCTGTGCAATATCCAAAGTGTCATTGCCTTCCTAAACAACAATCTTATCACTAACAAATAAATCGTAAAGGCAAAAGTTATTTAAATTAAAAATTGTTACTTGAAAATGTATCTTCTATTTGTTTATAATGAGTTGAGATTCGAAAATTAATTGTAATCAATTAGCTCCCATTTAATCTCGCGGCGGAAAAAACACCTCGATTTTTTTTGTTGATTACATTAGTGCATATACAGAGGATAGTTTTGGAAAAGAAATCAGATGGATATTGTCACGGTCTTTAGGAGATAATGCTATTTAAAGTTTTTTTGAAAAAAATCAAAAACTCAACTTTGCGTGATTACAGCTAAGAAGATTTTCCTGATTTGAGGCCAAATATACTTTAGACGTAATCTATATGTATTTGTGAATATTTTAACATTAAAACGATTGATGTGCTATCAGAATTGTCGAAGTAATGATTTTTTACTGTGAAACGTCACAGGCACTCGAACTTGATGTCATCGGTTTTTCGAGAACTTTGATAATTATTTCTCGAAAACTATTGGAGAGACAGAATTAATATTTTGGATTTTCTATTATAACAGCGAAAGGAAGCTACGATAAAAATGTTTTAATGCATCTTAAAACATAGTAGACTATTTCAGCTCGAGCTAGTTTGCTGCCCGAAGCAAAACGAGAGCAACCAAAGATGAGGGCTGTGATAGCCGTTATTTTATCAAACCGTTATTCATCATCTTCAATTTTTGCTACTCCATGAACTACAACTGGAAGGCAGGCACTTCATGGCGATGCACTTGAAAATAGTCAAAAAAAGACGAACTCCTGGATGCCATAAATAGCAAGTATGCACATCATAAATGAGCACGCCATTATGAATAGCATACTCAATCATGATATCTATGCTTATCAACGCTCTTGTGGACAACTTATTGATGAAAAGATATACATGTCATGGATCAGTAAAAATATTTCTTTACTGTATTTGTATGCAAAACTATATGATTTGCCATATTTTCTATTTTTTGCGAAATAGTCGAATTTAGTGTTAAATGGATAGTTTTTTCATCCAATAGGTTTGTTGAAATTATTTGTTGAAATTTATTTTCAAAAATGAATTGAAGTTTCATAAGCCTATTCATGATGATATACGTCAGAGAGCAGAGTGGCGCAGTGGAAGCGTGCTGGGCCCATAACCCAGAGGTCCGTGGATCGAAACCATGCTCTGCTAGTAATTTTTTTATTTTTTTTAAATTTTACATTCATCAACTACATTAATATTTAAACCAAATAAATAATTATATTTGCTTTATCAAATTAGAAATAACCCAAACTTTAATATAATCTATTTGTTGTTGGTTCTATACCAGTGAAGTCAAATTTTCAAAGTAGACGCATCGCGCAGCATCCAAACTCGTCCTTCTTGACAACAGCAGCTAGTTCCAGGATAAAATCGATGCGCGCCAGAATCCTGCCAGTTCCATGTTGCTAGCCGCGCACCGGCCGCGCACATGTACTTGTGACCTAAATTTTCTTCTTGTTTCTTGTTGATCATGCCTGTCGAAAATGATCATGTTACATCTCTGGAGAACCTCACCGACCAGGCGATTCCTATCCCCATTCAGATCTTTCTATGGAAACAAGTTGCTCCTTTCGTTCGACCCAAATTGGGCAAGCTGCACGAGGCCTCATGCATGGTATGTTTACTTAATATTAAGGAATGTCATTTCAATAACAATAACAAGTAACACCACACGATAACCGTGAGATAATTGCTGTGTATTTTAGTTTTGTCAACATGCTCCAGGGCATTATGAGCTTAAGGAGGCATGCAAATTGTTTGAGAAGGTCCTTGTCCAGAATATTACTATCGGTTTGAAACCAGAATTGAACGAAGCATTGAGAACGTTGCCTCGATGGAGGTTGATACAAGCGGCCTTGCCTCATGTCATGCATAGCATCGCTTCGATATTATTTAACCGGTATTTATTTTATAATATACAGTCTGTTCTAAGATAAAAATGACTTATATTCTAGAATGAAAGATGGTAACTTGCAAATGCTAGGAGCTATAGAAAGCAAAGTGTTGTATACGTTGCATTGGATTCTCTTGGATGCTGCTGAAGAGTGCGCAGATGCTGATTACGAAAAAGGCATCTATCACACATCTCCGTTTTACTATCTGTTTTCTATACCCACCATGACGGTACCGATACGATTATTTCCCATTAAATAAGGTTATTATTAGATATTTTTTTCAGCTCTTTGTTTACCTGTTTGCTCCAATTTGTCAAGCCTTAAAAGAGTCGGATTT
Organism: Lissagria laeviuscula; assembly: GCA_030264695.1. NCBI lineage: Eukaryota > Metazoa > Arthropoda > Insecta > Coleoptera > Staphylinidae > Lissagria > Lissagria laeviuscula. The sequence goes on from JARJDU010009774.1 coordinate 2,802, forward strand.
TCAAAGTTTCCGGTTGGAGAACGGACTGAAGATTTGGCAAGCTATGTGGGAATTCAAGCATCCAGAAGCTCCTTGTTTCACGACGCATTGCAAACCCAAACCGAAACTTCTACATTCAAAGAATGGCAAACGACCCCATTATGGCGACATCTTCTGTGGTCGTAAGTAATTTTATTCTAAATGTATTTCAATAACGCTGGCGCTAATTGGATGTCCTTCTATTTAATGGACAAGCTTTATAGCTTAAATATATTTCGACTACAAACACACACATTGATCCAGCTATCATTATTGAATATACTTGAAAAGCCCCAAATAGTTTTTCTAAATTCAAAGGCGTAGCCTCACTTGGCTCGTGGAGTAAGAAATATCTTCTCATGCTTGCGTAGGAGTTCCTCATCAAAATGTCAGAATACCAATACTGAATTAAACCATTATTCTGCAACTTTCCAATGTCCATATCCAAATCCTCCAAGTATTGAAACTTGTTATTTGTTAGGAATACCAAGCTAAAACTACCTGCACAGCTTGGCATAACCACTAAACTATCTCTGTCGCCTTTATTCAATTGATCTGTTTCAGTAATATAACTCTTAGACAGTCTCTTAGTTAGCAGAGCAACTTTTCCTGCCGTATCATTGTTTCTCTCCTCAAATACCTGCAATTTCATGAAACTAGGACTATCAAACAGTTCTGATATCCCTTCACCTTTCCAATGAATACTTCTCTGAATCATATCCTCCACTGAAGAAATAGCAGCAGTATAACGCACTGACGTCAAAATTGTTGTGAACCCAGCAGAATATCCAGTTGCTACCAGAATTGAGAAACAGTACCAGGTCATTAACAAAATAGCTCCGGAATCATGAATATTGTTGTATTTTGTGCTACTTTGCATTAGAATTCGCCACATTTCCAGCATGCTCTTGACAAAGTCAATTGGATGTCCTTCTATGTAATGGACACATTTCATGAGTATAGCCATTAAGATAGCTGAGCAAAATGTCGCTAGAAGTACTATTAACTTCAGTGGTCCTAATACATATGCATCTGGGGATGCTGGTCTAGGGCGCGGTACCAAGAATGTTATGCAATTAGAAGAATGTTGTATAGTTGTTTGGAGTTCAGATAAATATTTAAATTTGAACCACATTGAACATGCTGCTAAGTCTGAGAAGTTTTTGACTACGTCGAGGCGGATTTGCGTATAGGGATCAATAGCAGGAAATCCTGGATATGTGATATAAGTGACGTTGAAATTTCTAGTGAGGTATTTCAAAATGTTATATTCGATGCCGTCAATGGGAGTCATCTTATCATCCAAAATCATGAATGGTGGACAATGAAAAGTTGATATGCGTATCGTTTTTGTATTTTGGCTGAAGGATTTACAGATGAAGGATAAGATTATTACAATTTTGAATAAGATCATCTTGTGGCTTATATCAACTGTGTCAAAATACACTGAGGAAATGCTATTAAAAGGTTTTCTAAGCAAACACCCTTGTACTAAATAAATACACTCTTTCGGATTTCTTAATGTCAACGCATTAGCATATTCGTTTTTAGTTAAATGTACACAATCAGGTCTTTTGTGCGAGCCTTTAAAAAGTAAATGTGTTTTTTTTAGGTAAACATTCTAATGACGATGCATTTTCCACTTTCGCTGAGCCCCCGTCAAGCTCACCGCCGGCCCATAATGTGTCCGTATCGTCGTTTGCTGACCAAGTGTCTCAGGCAGCAGGACAACAAGGAAGTGTCACTGTCACTGCAACTATCACCAAAGCCGAAGACGATGTAAATAGTTTAATTCATGTTACTGAGATAATAAAATATGATTATTTATAGGGTAGCTGGGTATCATCACCGAAAGATACTGTTTTCCCTGAAACCATCCCTGAAGAGAGCTCCAGCACGGAAGAAGAACATGTGGTAATTTTCAGGCTTCCTTCCCTGCACGAATCCGATGGATTTTTACGGGATCCATCTATTTACACAGCAGAAACAAGCATAATCCAATTGGCAATGAGAAAAAATGGCAAATCTGCCAAAAACGAGCCTCAATTAATGACAGCTGTAGCAGTGGAACCAGGCAAACTAAAACATACAACATCTATGCAAAAAATGAGGTAATTTACTTTGCGATTTCTTCTAGGCTTATTGATTGGTTCTGTTATCTTAGAAATTCTAGCTCTTCAACTGATAAAGACAGCATGGACAGTAGCAGTAAGCAGCCTTCTTCAGAAGGCGGCCAAGGTGACACACGAGGATCAAAGAAATCCTTGACAACACAAATCCATCTTGGTGATACATCAGCAGCTACTTTCCTTGATGTTGCTGTTCTCCGCTGTTTGTTTATTACTCATTGGCAAGAGGAAGGTATCTATTGGGCATTGCACTACATGTACAATCGTTTGCGGGATATTAGTGAAGAAACTGCAGCTCAATCGCAACCTCGCAGACGGAGCAATTCCTTGCCCATACCCAAGATTGAAGTGTCTCTTTATCAGAATAACGAGGTCAAGACACAAGACGTCAAGGATTTCATTGAAGTACCATCTGTCAAGGATGTATCTCTACTAGCAGGTATTTATATAAGATCTAAGATGTGTTCATAAATGTTTAAGGGTTAAAAATACAATTGCCTTACAGAATCCCCATACCATTCTCTTCCCTCAGAAGAATCAATACCACATCATACACGACGGTCAAGTGAGAAAGTCAAGAAGCGCATGAAGATGGCTGATTTGAAAGCATTTGTGGAAACCAAACTTCTATCTAAGTCGGATAAAGCGTTGGAGAAGATTGGACAAGAGGAACCGAAAATGCTTGGCGACCAAGCGGTGGGTTCAACACAAGTACTTAGTGTATGTATTTCTCTTTCTTCCTTCTACAATCAACCAAAGCAACATGACACAAACACAATATATTTATATACAAGTATCATGAACAGTCTTTGAGAGTTTAAATCAGGACTTACAATCTAACATAAATGTTTCAAGTTGTAAGGGATATGTAAGTGATATGTAAATGTTTTATATCAATGTTAATCAATGTGCTTTCTATTAATGCCTTGCAACAAATCACTTTTCACTTTACTGTTCTTATAAAGTAAATTATTTATTCAAATAATCTCTGTACTAGAATTCTTATATAGAAAGGTATATTGAATGTATTCTTAGTCGTTGGCACTCTTGCTTTCATTGTATTTTACACCACTTTACTCTTCTACACTGTATAGCTCTTAGCACTAATAACATTCCAAATGTAGTGTAATACAAATTATCTTAATGTTCAGGAGTACCATCGTAGTCTGGACACGGGTGACGAACATCTCTCACGTCCAATGTCCACAATGCGTCCTGAATGGATGCAACCGAGCAATCTAGTAAAAGGAAAAAGCATGCCCAGTCTAAGGTAAACTGTCTCATAGAAAGCAAAGATTTGTTGAAATGAAGTTGAGTATGTTATACGTCTCTTTTTGACCAAACACTCCACCATAGATTTTTGTCTTGTAATGCCCCTTTGCATTTTCTGTCCCTCTTGACTTCTTCTCGAGATAAACTTGCGCGGTTTCTGAATGTTTTTCTCAATGTATACGCTCTCCCTCTTTGATTTCCACCATCAACCACCGACATTCAATACATCAGCTGCTTGATTGACGAATTAGCTGCAAGTGGGTGAGTACACCTAAACTTTTCTTGTTTTCTGTAATCTAAATCTATTACCTAGTATCTATTACATTTTTTTCTATTTTAAGATACTATAAGATATAAAAGATAATTAACACAAAACAACGTTTAAGGTACATTCATTGCGAGGTGCATTGGGACCGCAAACGACGCTTGCGAACAGGACCAACACAACCGATGACCAATCCGATCATCACTGTCACAGAACACACTCCAACACCATCTCCAGACTTCATGAGAAGACAGGTACTTGATGAATTGGAAGAACAGCTAACATTTTAATCACTGATTATTATTCTTAGGGATCGATCGACAGCCAATTAGATGCTATTTCCTTATCTGGCAGTAAACTCGGTCCATGGCACGAGCGCAAGCCTAGTTTGACGCGTTCACAAACCGATTCTAACATTACCTACACGGCCGAAGACATCCCAGAAGCACCTGGTTCCTTCTGCTATATCACTAAAGAAGGAGAAATTGATCTGCAAGTTGTTCTCAAAGCTGTCCACTCGGCATCATTACGAGATCACAATTGTTGCACTCTGAGAGTCCTTGAAGTCATTCTTAACCTTGTGGAATTGCTGATGGACATGGGCGTCTTAAAGCAAGTGATTAGAGATGAAGCGTTGAGTGTGCAAACACCAACAGCAGAAGCTAGTTGTGGTGTTAAGGCATGTCATCAACAAAGTCAGCAACCTCCGCAAGGGAAGGCGTTTGCTCAGACGCCAGGACCTGATGATTCTAAATTAAATGGCACATCGCCACATCGATTAATCATGAGTGTCATTGTTCGGTAAATATATTGGAATCCATCAAAGGCTGAATATTAATTTTTTGATGGAATCGTTTGCAGTGTTTTGAAACATTTGGGCTGTCCTCATGGTTGTTGTACAGATGCACATCGTGGTCCTGCTGCGGAATTCTTACGAACGCAATGTCAGAATATCATGAAGAAGCTTCTGAGAGCCAGTACGAAGCAGTTTAATGGATATCTCCGTGATTATGTTCGTTATCAACCGTTACACGATCTTTTGGATTTACTTCATGCCTACGTTGGATTTTGCATTGATCCTAGTTCCTTACTATCACCACTGAGTAAGTTATATCATAATTCATCAACATTTACATTTCACTCTTCCATAATATTCACTCCACCCTACCAGAAGTACAAAATTTAAATAAGTTGTTGATTGCAAACATTTGTATTATGTAATTTGATAACTGTCAGATGTTCAAAATAGTCAAAATTTGCAATTTCGATACTTTCTGCAAAGTTGTACATACCATCAACAACACACACTGTAGCACAATTTGCTAAACGCCTCTCTTCCTCTGGTCTATCTACTGATTGAAAACATGAACACCCCAAAAGTCGTGGTGCGATTATAGAGTACAGTAGCGAGTAGCTTTTCTGTTAGCCATATTTAGTCACCGTTTCCACTTTGTCGTTGTATGCGCTCTGTGCAGTAGTTCTTCCCGTCAACTTAAAAAATTTGAGCAAAACATACAAACGTATATATACAGACCAGAAGCGGGGCTCTAGCAAGTCGCCATCAGACAATCAGACAACAAACACAGCACACTTTGGCGCAGGCCTTGGCGGCGGTGGAATCAGGGGCATCGAAGGTCAAATCATGAGCAACATCTTTAAGCCTCTCGTCACCCGTTTCGTCAATTCCTTCAAAGAACTAAAGTCTTCTGAAAATTTGGTAACTACATCCTTATACTTAAAGAGTATATATGATCTACTTGAATATCTATCCAATGTCAGGCAATGTACTGCGATGTGAGGAACCTCATGACCTACGTGAAGGAAGCACATGGAAGCGTATTTCGGAGAGTTGCCCTCAGCGCTTTATTAGATACAGCGGATCGAGCCTCCAAGAAAGAACCCAATATCCAAACAACAAGAGTTATCCGCCATTTGCATCATGCAGAGGTTGATGATCCACCGGAACCGGAGAGCTCTTATCCAATTGATGACAAAAGCATGCGCAAATTGTTGTTTAAGAAACGAAGCACGTCCTCAACATGTGCGGTAAGTGATGTTCATTGGTGTGCTAGCTGTTTCTGTTTTGAATGTGTGTTCGAAGATTGTCTGTAATGCTGACATCCTCTTCGGTGGTTGGCAGAGTCTGCTCGAAACCGATGGTGACGAGACTAAGACCAGCCAGAGCCCACTGGGCAACATCCGAAAGAAGCAATACACTTTGACACCACGCCAAAGCGAGCGAACGCTCGGAATACCAGAACCTACTTCAAAAACGAAAAAATCTCGTTTGGGTGGTATCGTCAGTTGGTTCAAACGTGGAGATTCAGGATCAATGAATGACTCTGACCAACCAGATAGCACTGAGAGCATTGCAGACTTAAATATATTACGAGGCCAGTCCAAGTATTATCACCGAATGCCAGTTAAAAGCAGTAGTTCTGGGAATGTGGGACAGACCCTTCAAAAGGCCAAGAGAAGAGTGGAGGATAGATTCACCAGATTTGTACTAAAGAAGGGAAAGAAACGGGATGGAAGTACTGAGGAATCACCAGGCAGCTGTATGTTCACTAATACACTAATACACTAATAACACCGTTTTATACATTTTGAATCCTTTTTATAGACCTTAGCCGAAGAAATTCAATGGAATTTGGAGAGTCTTCCAGAGAATCGGAATTCGTCGTGTTTAAGGAACGTAAACTTGTACCTACAACTCCAATTTATCAAGGAATGGCTCGATTGTCATTTCTCCTTGAAACTTGCCCACCAGGTTCTGTTCCTGATTCCCATCTCATAGCAGCTGTAATGGACCTACCTCATGCGTCGGTGGTCTCTCGCGCTGCGCTGCTCCTTGAATGTTCATACTTTGTTCATTGCTGTAATAAAGGTATGTGGCCTTCGTGGATGAAGCTGGCCTTTCCAATGTTTCGCCCTTCTGGGCCTATGCCAGTGAGGGGTCAACCAACTGGTATTCGACGCATACACATAATGCAACGTGCAGCTGGCAAAATGTTTCACCAATGGGCGGAAGCTTTAGGTGCTAGATTAGAAGAATTCATTAATGAAGATAAGCAAAATGAAGTGTCTATAACAAATATGTTATTGGAAGATGGTAAACAAAAAGAACTTTTGCTTCAAGATGAAGAAGAAGATTTTCTTGATGAGGCTAGCATTAACTCGTACGGATCCTCTTGCCCAGTTGCACTTCGACTAATGGCCTGTATGCTTTTGATGGAAATCACTGCTTTTCTAAGGGAGACTTATCAGACTTTACCCAAAACTACTAGAGTCATGCCTGGAGCTAAAGAACGGCCACCACCATGGGAAAAGGTTTATAGTAAAGAAGCTAATAGGAGATGGTCAATGGCGTTGTCTTCAATGGGTCATTCCCAGGCATCTGCACAAAGCCTTCAAAGCATTGCAGGCGATCGCGAGTCGGGTCAAACTGAACGCAAAATAAGTTTTGTTTTGCATGAGCCTGATAACGAGAGCGAGGGTAGTAGTAATACTACAGTTACAATGCAAGCTTTGCTTCAAGGTGAGGAAATGAAAAGAATTAATCAACCAAGACCTTACCTTTTGCGACGCGGGACGGGTGCTGTATCCGGAGGATCTTTTAAGCGAAGAAGTCTTAAATTGCGCCGTGGGACGAAAGAAGGCAAGGAGATGGAGAACGAGTGTAAGTTAGATGTGATGTGTACGTGTGTCCCCGTGTAGTACCCCAAATTTGTTTTTGTACCTCCAAATAGGGAAAATACCCGAGACTGTTAAACGCGCAGATTCCATCCAGTCCAAACGGAAGGTCAGCTCCATCTCAGATCGCAGTGATACTTCGGAAGCGGGCGTTGCGGGTGAAGCCAGTGGTGAAGAATCCCCAGGAGTATTGAGCGATGACCAACCCCCTGAGAGTCCAAGCGATAGTAACGATAGCGACGACACTGCTAAGAATATGCCTTGGTTAAAGGTAAGTCTTTCTATAAATTGAACAAATCCATGCAAAACCCATTTATTATAGGTTATGGTCCAAGTCCCTAATTCGTTATATTACTACTGCACTCATCAGAACTTTTGCCATCCTTATTGTTACCGAAGAGTTATGCGTGCCACGACTCGTCTTATCAAAGCAGTTCGCAAAGTTTACGGTGAGGAATTCGGGGTGTTAGAAGACAGATTTAATGTAGACATGGACAACAAAACGCGCAAAGGAAAGAAAGATAAGAATCAAAGTCGGAAGGTTTCAGACCAAACATCATCACAAGTCTCACCTATAAGGCGCAAAGATAGTATGGGCAAGAAAGATCGCATTGATAAAGATTCAACGCAGAAGTACATGCGAGATTCATCAAGGGATATCGCTGAGTCTGAATGTAGCGATGGCAAAAAGCCAAAACCTGATGAGAAACCAAAAGAGACCCCACCTATCTTAAAATATATTAGAACCCAAGTCAAAGAAGCTTTTCACTCGCCACTAGGAGCTTTGCTCAAGGGAGCTGTCATTCTCACCGAGGAGCATTTTATGGAGATTATTCCAGTCGCATGGGAACTTCTGCTAGAAAGTAACCAAGAAGTAGCTGCATGCGCCGCATCCATCTTTATTCTTTGTGCGGTGAAAATCCCTGCACAGGTTTCCGAGCTGATGCAACATCAGTTATCACATTGTGATGTTTCAATTCGTATTAACTCCATACTACGATTTCAAGTTCTTTGGAAACTGCGATATCAAGTATGGCCTAGGATGGAAGAGAACGCGCATTTGTCTTTTAAGGTACCACCTCCTGGTATTGAGTTTACTTTACCTTCGCCAAAGATTGGGATAGAATCTTTAGATGTTGTGGATTCTCCTTGGGAATTGTTGGTGAAAACTAAAGTAGAGGAAGTCACCATTAACCAGGAACGTCATAGGTCCTTAGTAACTGCAACGAAAACTCGAAAGAAACAACAAACAGAATTGATTAAAATGGCATTACAAGCGCAAGATGATAAGAAACGAGAGGAGAGAGAGAATTTTCTCATAACAACGATTCCGATAACTGTCCAAGCTGCGCATGAACCTTCTCTCTATCACACTGGAGAAGAGCACGAGGAGGTTGTCGATGATGAGGGAGACGCTCCTAGAAATACCGGGCACCATTTGCATTCTGCTCATTCGCTGTTCCCCTCTTGTCTTTGTTCAGCAGTTATACAGATTATCAACTTATTAGATGATGCTGCCGTGTCTCCTGACGGTGCGGCTGTTTATGAAGTTGCTTATCAAGTAATTTGGTGTTGCTTAGTAGAAGACTCAGCTCTATGTCTAAGATATATCCTTGAACGACTTACACGTGAGAAACAGGATCAGATGTTTAAAATTCTACGTCATCTCATCAGATTTATTCCAAAACTGCCCCAACAAGCTGCATTTGCTTTATATAATTACATCATTGGATATGTTATGTTTTACGTGAGGAGTCCTCATGAAGAAGGACAAAAACTGATTGGAACAGCGTTGTCAATTTTATGGATGGTTGTTCACAGTGTGCATGGGATTATGTTCAAAGATTTGAAACAAATCTTGCGCAAGGAGCAATGCGATGCATCAATTCTTCTCACGGCAAATGTTCCTTCAGCTAAGAAGATTATTGTTCATGGTCCTCAAGATCCAGATGCAGGAGGAATTCCTTCGCAGTTTCCGGTACAAGAAGATACTCAATTTTTCCAGATTTTGAAAGAGTCTTTGGACTTTTTCGGGATTGATGAGTGCAAACACAAAGAATTCTTTTTAGTGGATTATAAAACACGTAAGCAATTGGTTAATGATAATAATTTGTCTTCAAATATTCTAGGGTTAATCAGTTTTATATTATTTCAGATCAAATCAGGAATCCTTCATCATACGTCAGGGACTATTACTTTTTTAAAAGGTCGCAATATCCCCAACTAGAACTTGTGTATATGAAACCTGAAGAGGCTTTCGATGCCTTGCAGCAGCAAGAATTGGG
>JARJDU010009775.1:0-13402 GCA_030264695.1 Lissagria laeviuscula
AAGAGTGAAGGTGTGAAATTAATGAAAATTGAACTTTTATCGAAGTAAAAATCATTGTAGCTTCGAAACAAAACCTGATAAAGACACGAGTTAGACACCGAGGAATACAGATTAGGCTTTGCACATTTATATATTATATCACCCCTTAAACGTAATTAATAGAATGACCTAAATAAATTGGGAGAAATTGTGTCTTTGCTCACTAATGCATTTGTTTGATTCGTTTTCCTCCGTACGATGTGTGTGAGAGTGTCAATCATTGATGCATGTGTGTGATTGATGTGTAAACATCGAACTCGTGTAAGCCAAAAGATATTAGAAGAAAGTCGACAATTCTTTAAAATTGCTACAATTGCAATAAAAATAACAACAAACCATGCAAACTAAAATGGCGTCAAACACGCCATCGACTGCAGTAAAATCTATAATACTTCGTCTTCTACAAATCTTTTTTTATCTGTCTTGTTCAACGCATTTTGTTTTCTCTTTTAGACCATCGTCAGGGATCTTACAATAAAGTTTTTGATAATTGCAAAACAATTTTGGTTGTGACATCACAAAAAAAGAAATATTCCAATGACGGGTGAAAAAAAAATTTACATATTAACACATACTTTAACAATTACCTAAACAACTAATACTATAACTATTAAAATATCATGCAATATTATGCATAGCCAACAATTGAAATTCACATAACTCGCAATTACACTTCTTCTTCGCAAAGAATCCCAAGACCTATAATAACCGTTGCAATTTCTATTTTGCAAAAAATATGCACAATTATGCACATTGTTCATACAGCATTTCCATTACATCGGACTGTGATTTCTAGCCAACGATTTGCCAGTCGAACTGTCTAAGGCACATTGTGCTAAAACGAGATCGATGGATTTGAATACATGGGATGATAAAACAAAATACAAATTGCAAGCTGCGAATTGCATCAATCAGGAAGTATGCGTGTGTTTTAAATGCCATTGAGTCACATTCAGTCACGTCGAAAACACTTTCGCATGGGCCGCATGCGAAACATGCCAATGCATACTTGAATACTCGGTAGCGAATTCGCATAGTCTGATCGTGTGTGTCGTCCATCGTTTTTATTTCGTCGGGTTCTTCGCGTCCGCGGCTCAGCTGCATTGCATTGCTGTGTAGGTTCGGAATATGTGTCAATTTAAATTTATTTGTATAGAAAGCGAGAGTGAAAGCACTATCGCAAAGATTGCCCGAACGATGATTTTAGTTGCATCAACTCGATGTACGAATATTATGTGCACTTAGTTTTCTCTTGTTCCTAATTTGAAACAACAAGAAATTGTTTTTGCAAAATTACCATTGATTTATATCTCTCACAAAAAAAAATGTATTAGGTGTGTCATATTGATATACCTATAACGTACGGATATTAGTAATGTGTCAAAGAATAGACGAAAAGTTTTACGATAGTGTTCGGTAGTAAATACAAAACGTATCAAACTATATTGATAAATATTTTTCTTCGTGAAACGGAGTCTGGTTTAAAGACGTAACAATTAATTAAGCTTTTAGAATGTAGCTCCAAAATGCTCTAAAATGTACATGGATGTGTTTCATGGTGCATTATTCATTTGTTTTGCATGCAGAAGGCTCTTACAACCCACAAATATTTCATTTAACATGTTTTGCTTCGTTTGGTAATTATTCAAACTAGTATTTAAATCTGAACTCGGATCTAGCACTGATATATGTTAAATTTATTGAAGAAATTAGCAAAAAACAATTATTTCATCAGATATATGAGTTTTTGTTTGTGTATTTAAGAGTAAACTATTGAACCGATTTAAATGCAATTTACACGATAAATTAGACAGAAATTTAAGGATGCAGATAAGCATAAACATCAAAGATATTTTGATAAAACAATTGCTGAATATAACATTCGAACTAAACAACACACAGTACGTTGCATAACGAAGTAAGAGCGCAAAGCAACGAGGCGATAACGAAAGGTGGAAGGGGAATCGTTACTTGGCGGCGATCATGGGAGGCGCGCGACTAGCGATGGATATGAAGCGCACGGAAGAGAGAAATTCTCAATACGCTGGTTGTTGGTTGTTTCGTTGTTTTCGCTATTGTTTATTGTAAAGTGTTATTTGGTTAAGATTGCACATTGCAAGTCGTTTTATTTTGTTTATTAATTTATTAATGCGAGCAGAACTTGATTGCTTTTGAAGAAAAAAGAAATTGACAGGTTTCCACTACAATCCTGCAATTGAGTATAAAAATAATGCTTCCGTCTCGTTAGGTACTATGACAAACATTTGTCAATTCTGTTCTGCACTTAAATTTAATCATTACTTCATAACACACCCGTCATACACAATGCCCGGCATGCTAGTTATATATATATATATATATTCAATCATCTTTTACGCTTTTTGGCTGTAAGATATTGGTTTCTTTTTACGTTTCAATCCGCTCTTTCACAATGTCATCCCATTTTCTTCTCGGTCTTCCTCTTTTCCTATTTCTTTGCATTGTGCTTTTTCATATTCCATCTAGTCTGTTTAGATAACACCACCATCCAGTGGCTGTTTACGACAACTTGGTACCCCGGCGAAATTTTCTCTCAGCACCTCACCCTTTGGAAATAAATGGATTTAAAAGAAGAACTCTCCTAGTTATGGGAAAACAATTTAAAAAAAATTACCTTCTTTCCGCACCCTTTCACAGCCCACTTGGCACCTCAAACGAGGTAGCTCCCGGGCGGACCCCTCCCCCCATTATACCGTCACTGCCACCATCCCAATTGTTTATTTTCTCTGAATATTGCCACTCCTTCAATTTCTGATCATAGATGTAGTGTAAAATCAAATAGTGCCAGAGCTATTACTTCCAGATCCAGCCTAAAACAAAAAGAATATTAGAATAGTTTAACAACCCCATGCAACACCAATCAACTATGTAGATTAAAGTAAACTCTTTACAATTAACATACGCGTGCGTAATCATCGGCTACAAATTGCCGAAAAATTGTTTATATGTTTATAAGAAAGAGGCATGGATAACAACCTACATAAATTACTGTTTAAATAATGTGCAATATCTAAACGTATGAACATTAAAGAAGCTTTGAAGTACATCTGTTCACTTCCTGTTTACCCTGAGTTTTTTATAGTTCGATTCAATTTAATTCAATGGGCCAATTAAAGTCCTAGCCAGTAGTCAGTCCTCAATTGTAATTAAAATCTTCTTTATACTTTTTATATATTTGCTCATCATTATTACCAAATCCATGAAACTTTTTTAATAACTAACCTGCTGCGCGCGTCAATCACATTATCCCAAAGTAATAAATAAATTAGCGAACAACTTAAACCGTTACATTCCTACAGTGCGTCATCTTTGATGTTTAATAGAACATGAGTGAATCCCCAAAGCGGAAATCCGGGTACTCTTCAATCTGGATGAAAAGATATAATTTTGCTCGTTTATGGAAAATCCAGTTTCACTCTAATGATTCCATGCAACTAAGTAAATAGATTATATGCATATTATTAATAAAGCAATAATAATAACATAAGATGATAACAATTGTATATAATGGAGGTTGCAGCATTTTGGCGTGCTTTTTCGTCTTCAAAATAACTAAATAGATGAGAATTTTGCAAAAAAGTTACTGCGGCATCTGTCTCCGGGCGCAGCACCAAGGGAACGATACAGCTTCGCTGTTTAAAGCCGTAGAAAGGTGAAATAGACATCACAAGAAAGGACATTTATTCCAACTCAATCCTATTTAAACAAACAATTTTTGTTCGCTGTCGTTATCAGGTGGTTGGTGCAAGAGCGGAGGTCTGATTAGCTTCGAAACGAAACCATAGATAAAGGCACGAGTTTGGTTCCTACGGGTAGTTCTCAGCGACCACAACTTAGTAGGCTTTGCACATTTTCTTATACACGGTGTGGGTCGGCGTGTCAATACTATTGATAGGGTTAGTAAACAGACTACCAGACCAGCTAGTCTAAGATTGAAGAAGTAGGAGATTATTAGGTAGTAAACAATTCTAAATCGCTGAAACGTCGACAACTCTTTAACTTCAAAACAATTGCAATAAATGTTACAACAAACCAAGCAAACTGAATTTGCGTTAAACACGCCATCGACTGCAGTAGTATCTACAATACTACCTATCTCTTTTTTCATCATTCAATAGTACAAAGTAGTGATGCACAACTTTGAATAATTTCAAAAATGGAATGATTGGTATAAAGATGACGATGGTAATTGAATCATCATACCACAATTTAAATGATCGCTCACACTAGCAGCAAAGAAAGATTTATAAAACAATTCGAATTTTTCGATTATTACAATAATTATTTGAATTATCATTATGGAACCATCGCTAGTACAAAATCCTTATATTAAAATAGAAGAAAAGCTTAATCCAAAGTTAAATATAATTTTTCAAATCAGTATTTATAATTGTACTTGCAATCATTAAATGAGTTTCACTCGCATTTTCAAATGAAGCTAGGTCATGATCGCAGATGATTCCCAAATCAAGCCATAAATAAACGGCATAATCATCTCATCTGATGAATGTAATAGTTTCATGTGCGTTGGCGTATTATAAGTGTGATAAATGCAGCAGTAAAGAACAAGTGAGTAAAATAGTTACAACAAAAGGGGATCCCGGATCTGATTGTTCATTCATCGTAATATTATATGCACCGAATCATTATGAACGTGCTCCTTTATTATGTTTATTAAGTTTTCAAATATATTTGCGGATATATTGAATTCAACGCCGCCGTGTCGTTGCGCCGCCTCACCTTGGTCGGTTTTTTCTGGCTATCTTTTCAAATTTATGCTTTCTCCGAACTGGGCATAGAATAATTTAAGAAACTAATCGAATGGTACTAATTTCTTGCGATAGAGCTTGTTGTTACTGACCGACTGGTCTATATTTTCTTTTTAGAATGTTTCTTATTTCTCCTTTCTTCTAAGCGATGTTTAGCTGTATCTATAAGATTTCGAAATAGCGACGATATCCAAATATGCATGGGTAATGCATGATATCATCTCTATGTTTGATCCATTACACGGTGCCTACTTTCTTATTGTTACCATCTTCCAAATTATCTACTCAATTTTACGGTTTAATCGTAAATATTAGGATTTGTTTTAATTTGCCGGGAGCAGAGCCGTAGCTAGGTAACCAAAGGCTCGGGTTAAAAAAAAACTGGGGTTCCAACTAAATTAAACGAGGTTTGCTGGTAAGGGTCCAAGACCGCCCCTTAAGCATGAGGCACCGGTGCACAGCACCGTCCAGTCCTTCTTTAGCTACGCCCCTGGCAGCGAGCCTTTTAACATAATTGATGCTGAGGTTTGATGTATTATTGAAATTGCCTATTCTCAGTCATATGTTGTTATGGAAAAATAATTGAAATTATTTTATTTGCATGTAGAGCCGGCGTAGGTGTGGGCCACGAAATAGCATAGCATATAGCATGCTACCAAAACTGTCTAATAATTTTGCGCTATTACTCATTAATCACATGCATCAACCAAACGGAGAAAACAGCTTAAATGATAATTTCATTTTGATTCTATCACAGATAACTATTTTAATATTGAGGAAGAAATCAACGCAAACGCAATTTACTTTAAATTGTCTACGGTATTTATAATAATTATGCATAAAATGTAAAATTTATAAAGTGAGACGTTATAAATAACTATACTGTCATTAAAGATAATTGACCAGTTATTTAATTAACACAGACATAGTTAATTAAAAAGTGCATTTTTGTTTGTACAATATCAATTTTTTATTATATTTTATTCAATGCATAAATGTTTATCTTCATGTCGGAATATGTGGCCGCAAATAGTTTTACAATTTTTACATATACTAAAGTAATAATTCGAAACTTATTTTCGTAATATTGATAATTTAATACATTACATTTATCTGTTAAATCATAAACCAATTGCAAAAAACAGCATCACCACACTCGGATAAACAACAGATGCCAAGGACGCGACTATGAGAGAAAAAAAAACTTGCTTTATTTCGCGATTTTGAATCATCTCGTTCCTCGTGTTATTTATTAGACAAATTACACATAATATTTAATTCTTCAACTTTCTTGTTATAAATTGCTCGTTATTAATTCCATAAGCGAATGCGGAAGAACGCGAAAACCAGTGTTAACGAACTAATGCTGTAATTATGTTTGATTGCTCCTAATTTTATTATATACAACATAATTATAATTAATGTTAACTGTTAATTCGCATATTGAGTAATTATACTTAAATTGGCTTACGTTTTGAATTTTTAAGATTATACATTTCTAAATGCAAATAGGAAAATAGTTTAAAAGAAACTTTGGAACGCGAAATTTTAAATATTACTGTTATTCATTGGGTGCTGACAAGTAGTGCAATACAATACTGGCACTATAAATTGCCAATAATAAATAATTAATAGAATATATTATGCAATCTTACCTGGAGGTTCAGATTTGTGTGCTAACACGCAGCAACCTGCCAGTGACAAGATACATAATTGTATACAAAATATATAAATAGCAGCATAAACGATTAAATGACAAAAATGTTCAAGCAAAACTACTTTCAATGCTACCAACTTGCTAAGCCACAAATAAATATTTGTGTCTAGGTAGGTATAGTTTCTAAGCAACGATAAGTAGCGCTTTTACTTTTCTAATAGCATTTAGAATGAAGAGAACTCAAGAATTAATTGAATTCATTCAATAATCAAGCAATAATTGGAGGTATATATTACATATAAAACCTAGTCAATATCCTCCTTTTTGTATTTCCTTATTTCCACAATTGTGACTTCATAATAAAGGATATGTGCCATCAGAACTGTCTTCAAAAATCTAAATAGTTACATAGCGTTACAAGCTATATAAAACGTACGTATAAACATAAAGTACTTGCAATGATTTCGACATTCTCAGAACCTTATTCAAAAATATGTGAAGCCATCGCATGGATGTCCATTATTTTAAACCACCGACGAGACTCGAGTAACAACAAATTGTTCGATTCATACGAAAGTTGTTTGTTGCCAAGTTACCAGTGAAAGTTTACTACCTTTTTACTTCTTGACAACACAAGCATAAGCAAAAACATACATCCAACAACATGAGGCACAAAAAACGAGAGATAATTTTTGTGCCCAGTTATATATTTCCTTTTTAATATGCCAAATTTCGGAAATATTTAAATGCAAAAAAAAAACATGCCGCGCCAGCAGGTTGATCCTGCCAAGTTGCCGACATTCAAAATTCTTGTTGTGTCTAGTGGAACCACATTATTGATCGTAAAATAATTGCTGTTTGCTGATTTTGATAAATAGTATCATGCCGCGTTATACACTAGCTTAAGCTGATTAAAATGTAAGAATGTGAATTATACGGCTGTTATGTAATCATACCGTCAAGACTCTCGCATTCCGCAGCGAAGATGTGCCCAATGATAGACACACTCAGCATTTTTTTGCACACATTGTTTGTCGCGAGATGAGTCCTTAGTCAATGTAAAAAGATAAAGATGCTACAACATAATAAAACGATTAGCCTTGAATTTTCTAAAATGTCAATGATTTTTTAATATTCCTTTTCATCATTTGTCGATGGAATATCTATGTATTATATAAAAGTACAACGCATTGAATTAACTCAGCCCGATAAATAAATGTGATATTTCCCTCGTTGTAAAATACTTGAAATTATCTTATTGTTGTTCCTTTGTGATTTCAGGTCATCATTCCTATTACTATGCTTTACTAGCGCGCTGTTAGTGCTAGCATTGAACGATTACAACATAACTGAATATACATCACACATTCCATATGAATTGCGCGCGAATGTACGACGCGCGTTAGAAGCAGAACATGGTACTCATTTGCCCTGTGCGGAAAAATTTGACGTACCATGTCCCCCCAGCAAGTACCGTCAACCTACCGGCGAATGTAACAACATCCGGCATGGCGACTGGGGCGCTCGCGGAGCAGCCTTCCTGCGAATTATTCCGCCACAATACAGCGACAACACGGGGCTACCGAAGCAATCGGTCACTACCCACGCATTGCCAAATGTTAACAACATCGCTAAGACACTACAGAAGTTGGAACCACAGCATGACCATGAAAGTGTCACGGCACTGTTGGGTGCATGGAGCGAATTCCTATTACATGATTTGGCCAGTACTGGCAACTTAAAGAGTCTGGAGTGTTGCCATGGTGCCAATAAAGAACATCCTGAATGTTTCGGCAGACTGGGCGGTAGTGACTGCAAAGAGTATATGAGAACACTTCCCAGTATTAGCAAGGAGCAATGTAATTTTGGTGAGTTGTAAAATAAATTTATAATATGCTTAAGTTTAATATGATTTGATCAGAGTATAGGAATCAGATGAATTTGGCTTCATCCTTCTTGGACGGTTCTGCAATCTATGGTAATACTGCTTCTACGGTAGAGAAACTAAGGACATACGATGCTGGTCTAGTAAATATATCAGCATGCCGAGTTTGTCACTCAAACGCTTTATATTCTGCCATTCTGTGGGAGCATAATAGAATTGCTATAAACTTAGCTCAACTTAACCGCCACTGGAGTGATGAAACTTTGTTCTTGGAATCCAAGCGAATTGTTGCTGCTGAAATCCAGCATATAACTTACAATGAGTTTTTGCCAACAATTCTGGATGAGGTAAATTAGAACTGACTTATTTCTATTCATTATCTGTCTAAACTTATATTCTTAATTATGTAGAACACAATGGCTAGGTCTGGCCTCCGACTAAAATTCCATGGTCACTACATAGATTACTCTAGCAATCACAAAGCTGGCGTTTTTAATGAAGTTGCTCTAGCTGCTCTTCCCAGTTTGTTATCTATGATACCAGGCGCGCTCATGAATGAAACCGCTGAAAATTTTGCGGAGATGGTAGACCTATTAATTAGCACTAAAGCAAAATCACCAAGTTTGCACATGGGAGTGCCATTAAGAGCTGAATGGGACACAAGCGCTTTATTAATTCACATGGGACGCGATCATGGTCTTCCAAGCTACACAAAATTTGTTGAAGTATGCAATAATTACACTCTAAAGAATTTCGAGCAATTGTCACACATGGGAGTCAATGATAAGCACATTTTGTCATTGAAGAAACTGTATGCCAACATCAATGACATTGACCTATTAGTTGGAGCTATTCTGGAGTCACCTATGCCCGGAGCTGCCATAGGACCCACAACTTCATGCTTAATCGAGAAGCAATTCAATTTATTGCGTCGATCTGATCGGTTTTGGTACGAAAATGATTTACCCCCAAGTTCCTTAACACCTGAACAACTAAAAGAAATCAGAAAGGTGACACTTGCTGGTTTGCTTTGTGCAAATACCGATGCCCTAGACGATATTCAACCTAAAGCTTTCGTTCAAGAAGATCCATTCTTAAATGCACGCTTAAGTTGCGAGCAGCATCCATTACCTCAGTTAACACCATGGCTGGAAATGGACCACATGGCAGATCTTAGCGAAGATATGTTGATGGATGCCATTGCCAAGGCGGAGCATGACGTATTGATGCGCAGGAAGATGGAATACGAAGTATGGTCAAATGTAGGTGGAGTAGATCCAAAATCTCACGCAGGCACTGCAGCTGCTTTTAGTAAGGCCAATAGGCAAGCTCTCAAACTAGCCAATTCTTCGTTATTGTTTGAGTTCGCTAGCAACGAAATTATCAACTCATTAATGAACAGAAGAAGAAAGAGACAACTCTTTGATAACAATGTAATCTCGTCTATATTCCGTGACGAATTGTCTGACGGCTTGCAGAATGTTGATGTATCCTCGCTAATACCACCAAATGTACTCGATGTAGTTGAGCCTAATTGCGAAGAAACTGGTCCTTGCGATGCCTCTCATCCATTCCGATCATTAACAGGTCACTGCAACAATCTTCGAAATCCCGGCTATGGAAAGAGTTTAACTACCTTTACAAGATTGTTGCCTAGTCAATACGAAGATGGAATATCTCGCCCACGAGTCACTGGAGCCACTGGTGTTGCCCTGCCATCGCCACGTATAGTATCCACAGTCATTCATCCAGATATCAGCAATCTTCACAGCCGTTACACTCTCATGACAATGCAGTTCGCTCAATTCTTAGATCACGATTTAACCATGACCCCAATCCATAAAGGTTTCCACGAATCAATCCCCAATTGTCGTTCTTGTGATAGCGCCCGAACAGTTCATCCAGAATGCAATCCATTTCCGGTTCCACCAGGGGATCATTATTATCCTGAAATTAACATTACATCAGGGCAACGCATGTGCTTCCCCTTCATGAGATCTCTTCCAGGACAACTGCATCTAGGTCCACGTGAACAAGTCAATCAAAACACTGCCTTCTTGGATGCATCTCAGGTGTATGGCGAGAACCACTGCGTTGCACGAGATTTAAAAGGCATGGGTGGACGAATGAATTGCACGATTCATCCACAAAAGTACAAAGACTTACTGCCACGGAGCGACCGTCATCCAGAATGTAAAACATCTTCAGGTTTATGCTTCATTGCTGGGGACGGAAGGGCCTCCGAACAGCCAGCACTGACTGTGATTCACACAATCTTTATGCGGGAGCATAACAGAATCGTAGAAGCATTGCGACAGGTAAATCCGCACTGGGATGCAGAAAAGTTATTTGAACATGCGAGGAAAATTCTTGTTGCGGAAAACCAACATATCACTTACAACGAGTTCCTTCCGAGAATTTTAAGTTGGAATGCAGTGAATCTCTATGGATTGAAACTTTTGCCGCAAGGATACTACAAGGATTACAATCCCAGTTGTAATCCTTCAATTTTAAATGAATTTGCTGCTGCTGCATACAGAATTGGTCATAGTATGTTACGGCCACATATTCCACGATTAAGTCCCAATTACCAAATTATTGATCCACCAATTTTGTTGAGAGATGGATTCTTTAAGGTAGATATGATTATGCAGGCGGGTATGGTTGATGAAATTACACGCGGATTGGTCTCAACACCAATGGAAACCCTTGATCAATTCATTACTGGTGAAGTCACAAATCATTTATTTGAGGACAGAAAGATTCCCTTCTCTGGTATCGATCTTGTTGCTTTGAATATACAAAGAGGTAAATCAAGTATATTACTTAATGGTGAAAATTAAATAATTACATATGCATTTTTTTGTAAAAGGTCGTGACCATGGTTTGCCATCGTACAATAATTACCGTGCACTATGCAATTTGAAACGAGCCACCACTTTCGAGGATTTAGCTAGAGAAATACCACAAGAAGTAATTTCGCGTTTCAAAAGGATTTATGCTACCGTCGATGACATCGATCTATTTCCTGGTGGCATGAGTGAGCGGCCACTTCAGGGTGGTTTAGTAGGACCCACGTTTGCATGTATC
Source organism: Lissagria laeviuscula (assembly GCA_030264695.1). Classification (NCBI taxonomy): domain Eukaryota; kingdom Metazoa; phylum Arthropoda; class Insecta; order Coleoptera; family Staphylinidae; genus Lissagria; species Lissagria laeviuscula. Next base: position 11,480 of record JARJDU010009775.1, read on the forward strand.
ATTGCTATTCAATTCAGGCAACTACGGAAATGTGATCGCTTCTGGTAAATTCCTTTTTTTTTAAATTTATATTAAAATAAATCTATTTAATCTATATTTTTGTTGCTAGGTATGAAAATGAAGATTCCGTTGTGCGATTCACCGAACCACAATTACAAGAAATTCGTAAAATCACGTTGTCCAAGGTACTCTGTGATAATTTAGATGTACATTCGGACATGCAACGAGCAGCCTTCGATATTCCATCCAACTTCCTCAATCCTAGAGTGTCATGTCAGAGTCTTCCCAGTATGGACTTTAATGCGTGGCGTGAATCTGCTACTCGTGGTTGTCTCATTGGTCAAACTCAAGTACAAGTTGGAGAGTCTGCTTTTCCAAGCCCTTGTACTTCTTGCGTATGCACCAGCGAAGGCGTAAGTGACTTTCAAATTTTTAAAGCTCTTTAGTGAATATGATTTTATTTAAACATATAAATGCTAAATTGTCAATGCTTTAATAACTTTCAGGCGCAATGCGCATCACTGCGTGTTACCGATTGTAATCAATTGTTGCGTGAATGGTCAAGGGACACAATTTTGCGTGATGATGTCTGCACAGCGCAATGTGGCTTCCTTTTAAGGGGAGATACAACTACAAGCCTGAATATATTCCAAAGGCCAAGTGGCCCAAGTGAGTTAAACCAGGATCTCATTCCTCCGCCACAACGGAACACAAGATCACGACCCTTGGGTCCTCAACGTTTTAATACAAACTTCAACGGTTTTAAATTTCCTGACCTCACACCATTCGTCGCAAAATAGGTTGAAACGCGAGGTGTAAATGTAATTTGAAACAAATTATAACAACACATGAAAATGCGGTTTTAGTGTCATAATTTCTGTCAATATATCTATCTATTTTTCTAGTAGAGAATGGAAATGAACGAATGGCATAAGAAATTGAAATTGTAAATACTTGTTTTTGGATCTCTAATTAATTTGTTTCATTTATCCTGTAAACTTTTCATCTAGGATTTTATGGTATGAAAACAGATTAACCCAATAATCAGAACAAAGTCAAATGTAATGTGAACAAAGCAAAACTAAGTATTTATAAGTCAAAATTATTTGAATATTGTATATATAGTTAATGACTTATTATAATTTTTATTTTATTGCAAATTGTAGTAAGTAATATGACAATGTTACGATGTTGATGCAAATGTATTGAAGGATATTAATATTCAATGCATATTTGCTAGAAATGTATTTAACGTTTTGTTTAACGTAAAGGAGAAATGTAAAGTTTGATGTGACGAATCGAAGTGCAGTTGTGATTAATGATAGTTATTTTATATATATATTTTTAAATACTATTCTATATTTATCTAAACAAGAAAACAGTTGTCTCTTTCTTTTGTTACCATTTTATCATTTAAATTAATTACTTAAAGATATATTAATATACAGTCATTTTATTTTGACCAACCCTTAACTCTTATGAAATTTATTTAATAGTAATTACTTCTTTCTTGAGCGCTACCACCCTACGTGGTTTTTTTTTCTCAGCAGCCTTACCCTATCTTAACCAGTCTGCTAATTGACTTAGGTCTTCTTCTATCCATTCCTAGCTTTATCTTTCTCTAGGTCTTGGCACAGTAGGGGTCAATTTTGTGAATATTTTGACACTTCCATCATGGCCCGTTTTACGTACGTATCCGAGCCAGTGGATTCTCTGTGCTTCAATAAATCTTGATTTTGGACTGTGTTTTGTGTCGGGCACATCACCTACGACAATTGGAGAGTCTTGCATCGACATGGTGTTTTGCAGACACGTCGACAACATGGCTTGTAGGAGATATGTGTCGTACTTCTCGTACCACAAAGCTATTGTTGCAACAATAACAACTGACAGCGATAGTTCTACGTCCAACAGTGCGGCACA
>JARJDU010009793.1:0-10274 GCA_030264695.1 Lissagria laeviuscula
GAGCTCGAGCCGAGCCTCGTGAAAATTCAAGCTCGAGAAAATTCCGAAAGACGAGCTCGAGCTCGGTTTCGAGTTGGAAAAGCTCGAATAATATCTTCATTTTTTCTACAATATTTCAGATTAATTTTAATTAACAAACGGTGGGTTCAGTAAAAATCGATGACAGAGATCTTTTAAATAGCGAAGTACTTTTCTTTTGAGTGAAGTATATTTATATGCTGTATTAGGAAAATTTAAAACACATAGCTATGTATTTCAATTTATGTGATTGACGAATTATAAAAATCCAAGACGTATTAACATTCCATAATTCTATGAGAGATTATTGCAGTTATTGTTATTGCAGATTTTAACAAATAAATAGAGCAAAATGAGTAAAAACACGTGCGGCCCGCGGACGCTTGGTTAATTTTTTTAAATATTACTTTCCAATGCGGCTCAAACGCCAAACATTTTCATTTCTGAGAGGGAGGAGTGCTGAGAGAAACGACGACCAGCTGGTCTTTAATTGCCACTGGCAAGTCTAATTACTAACAAAGAAGTATGTGAAAAGAAAAATGTTGCAGTTTTAAGTCGTACTTGCAGATAATGACAAAAACTGGTACACTTTCGACCCTAATATCTCGAGAATGGTAAAAGTTAGAAAAAAATGGATTATACCGTTAAAATTAACATAAATTTCTGCTCCAGAAAGAATGATAAACAGTGAAGGTCAAGAAAATGATATAGACTATCTTAAAAATTCGAGGCGTTCGAAAATGATGAGTTCGAGCTCGAGCTCGAACGCCATCCCTACTTCCAAACCATTGACAAAGTCACTCAAAATATTGCTGTTTATATACCAAAATGCAATAAAGTAAAGATAAGGACAATTTAAACTGCATTTTATTAATTGATCCTTTTTATTGATTCCAATTTGTCATGCAGAATCTATTAAAATTCATGTTAAAGAGTGATATACCGAAGAAGAAAAAAATCTGGGAGTTACAAACTCTGATACACCATTCGACGAAAGAGAACGATGCTCCGACGTGGCGAAAACTAGTACACGGTGCAGAGCCGGATTCCCGCATGGGTCATCGTGGCCCAACGCGCAACGACTTTTTGAAAGAACATTTCAAAATGTTAACAAGATTGCGGAAGTTTATACGTTTGTTCTTTCCCTTAGGTCGCCAATTAATTTTGAGCCCAAAGTGCACTTGTTTATAAATCTTGCTCCGTTAAGGGTTTCTTTTGCAAAAAAGATTGTGTGCTAAAAATGGCGAAACATGCTTTCCTGCTGTAGGTAAAGTGGTACATATTAACACAAAATGGTGAGAATGAAGAGAATTGTAATTTTCTGTAAATGAGAAGTGAATAGCTATATTAGTTAGTTTGATCATCGCGAAGTCCTCCTTAGCTTCAGCGCCCCCGCCTTGCAAGGTTATGCTCTCTCCTAGTTACACCACTGCATTTAGATACATGAACTATTGTAATCGAATGAATAAATAATAACCACATAATGTAAATAGATAAAACTTGAATTTTAGATTTGAACTCAGAGCATGACCTTGTCATATATTGTAACTCACAAAGCAAGTAATTAATATTTATTTATTTTTACTTACTAGCTTCTTGGTTCAATAACCAATGTCTGATAAGTATCACATAACGTATATTGTTACAACTTTTTTATTATTGAAATATCTTTAAACAAACACAAAGCAAAGGCAAACAATACAAGCGATCACCAACAAAATGATATGATTAACCAGCGATGAGAAATTATTTAAATAACATAACAGACAACATGAAACTTTAATAAACGTCTAGCTAATTATAATCCCTGATTGCAATCTCAGTTGTTTCTTTATTTCTGTTGCAACCTCATCCTTTGCCATCCATACACGAAATTCTTACAACAATTATATATCTACTCCAATTTAATTATTTACCTCAATTTCTTGCATTCTTTCATTTCTTTTTTCATTATATCAAGAACACAATGTATAACGATGGGAAGAAACATTGAATCAAATGGTTGCGAGTTTTACGAGTAGCCATACGTATTTGTCATTGACATTTAAGAACGATTTTGTTTATGCCCGATTGTTTTCAGAAGAATGGCAGACTATTCCGGCAATACGTACTCGGGGGGTTTAATTGATTGATACGTCACCGACGGCTTTTGTCACTCGCTATAACAATATAACAAACATCGCGCGTACAATATGAGCGTCAGAATTTCTATGAGCGAGTTATTTATCGTTGCCGACATTGGAATAAGACGAAGATTGCTCATTAATGTCGGTTTATTCATATTGCATATTATACTGTGATGATTGTTGCGATTGACGTACAAAACATCCGGAAGTGAGTAGTTTAAAAGTCGATGTATCCGTAATGTAGAGATATATGTAGTATGAGTATACATATTTACAGGGCTGGCTCCAATAAATGCGAGAACCGAATAATCCTGCATTTGCGACGCCCCTCAAACTATGCCAAATCTATTTTTTTAAACTACATCATATTGAATATAAACCTTTAAAGAGATGATTTACATATTCAGAAGATTTTGTTCTATAAAATTTACTAAGATAGTATCCAAATCCAACTGGTTTGTTTCTTGACTCTCAATCGACATGATTGCTAAACTGTTTAATCTATCCTGAGTCATTGCCGATCTTATAATTTAAAAAATATATATTTCTTTCCAGAAAGAACGCTTACAGTAATAGTTAAATATATTCGAAGGGCAATAAATAGCTTCGGAAATGTAAAAACTCTGTCAGTTTCAGTTACTAATTGAAACATTTTAAATGGATTTTGGAAATGAGCTGAGGGTCCCTTCAAGCTCTGATCCCGATTGGAGCAAAACGCTCCAATCGCTTTAAATCTGACCCTGCATATTTACATAGTTTGTTTGTGTAATATTTTCGCTTTTGCAGATTGAACAGTAGCATGTCCATTCACATTCATGAGTCAAGTTGAGATCTTGACTTATTTGTTATTTAGATTGGTATTTATAGATCAATGTAAACAAGAGAAAAGTTTTATGTTTGTAATCATTAAACTTTGTTTAAACCTAGTAACCTGTGTCTGGTTTTGAGTTACATTAGCAGCAAGAGTATTCCAATTCAATTTAATTAAAGATTTCAAAATACAGTTTTTTTTAGTAATAATTTAAGAACTTTTAACGACTTCTTCTTTAATTTTATAATTGCAAGTCCATCAGACGTTAGCAATATTTTCGCATAACTTAATTTTTTTTAACGTTATAACAAGAAATTTGAACACTGTTATCAGCAAAAGATAAAGCCACATAAAGTACATTTTTTTATTGTAAATCATTCACTCCTTAATATGTGGCCATGTAAATTCCTAAAAGAAAATTGACAGCTCATTGACCAAATGGAGTTAAACTCACAAAAGGCAGTATATCGCTAAAATTTTTTAAGGTATATATTTATATAAAGAAACTACTGCATCTATTTAGTTTCTTGCATATGCATATGAAGATTTTAAGTCTATCACTAAAAATTGTTCCAATACTATTTGGAATTTTGCATTATCATGTATTTTATTATTTAAATATCATTATAGATATAATAATTTAACTTAAAAGTAAGATGTATTGTATCTAGTCAATGAATTATTCAATTATATCTCAAACATTTATACTACTCATAAAGCGATAAATATGCAACGCACATTTACATTAGGCGTTGATGGAAGTCATTATCATGGCGATTCTGATTATGTACAAGGAGTATTGTCCGATAACTCGGTCAACAACGAGCAATTTGCAGTTCAATTATGAGCAATTCAAATAAAAACAAGCAAGATTAGGATATTTTATACAAAGAGTTGTTGGAAAATTATCAATACTACTCGATAATTGGTGACACGATTGTTAAAATAAAAAGAAACGTTGCCTGCACATCATGCTTTATTTAAATTGACTTTTTAGGCTATTACTAATATCAAATATATTAAGACTAAAACCAATGTAACTATAAAACTTCATGTAAAATATAATTTTAAACAATTTCAATTTTTAGGCAACCAGTTATACCATACGTAACAGCTAATGATTTAAATTTACGCTGTTAAAAAAATCATTAAGCGATATAATAAATTCTGCTCTAATAAAATGAGATTTCTAATTGCATATGCATTATTTAATATAATATTTCAGTCTTTAAAACTCCTTGTATATCTATTTAGAACTGGTAAGATAAATATATCTCAAGGCGGAAATAATTTATAAATATTCGTTCAGTTACATTCATGCAGATATACAGCGGATCCTCTCATAACGAGCAAAAAAAATTGCTCCCTTAAGAAGCGACATTTCGCACTAGTGATTTTGAAAAATGTTGAAACAGTACCTGTGTGAATTATAGTCAACGAGATTGTGTCTTTGACTAATATCATGGGCCTGGAGGTGGATAACAACGATATTAATGAGCATATGTAAGACTACAATCAAAAGCTGACCACTGAGGAGCTTATGGAGTTGCATCATAATTCACTGATATGAAGGAAATATGAAGGAGAGTTGGTTAGTCAAGACAGAACAACAATCTTTTAGCGCAATAAGAGAAATGATGAGATCACATTTTTAACAAATTTTGAAGGGTTAGCAAAAACAAATGTCTATAACAAACGTAACTATAGGGACTGTAACTATAGAGACTGCCAACCCGTGAGGGTATATAAATGAAGCTATTTCACTTAAAAAGATCTAGAACTGTAATTTTATAATGTTATTGGTTTTTCATTGTAAAATCTACAAACTATTGATTCAACCTTTAAAGCACTTCAGTCTAAAGCCACCGGTCTTTCAATGCCTTAAAAATTTTGAAGGTATCGACATGAATTTCAAAATTTAAAAAAGAAAGCAAATAGTGTAGCAAAAAAGTGCTCCATCAACTCTGAAAGCAAGAATCTAAAGCTGGTCGGAGGAAGGTGAAACGTTATTTTGACGAACTTTGCGAAAATGAGCGTCTTCAAGACCCGGAAAGTTTGTTCAAAGTGAATATCGATATATCGACGTCATTACAACTAAAATCGCGTTTCCTTTCAATGAAAGAAATTGTCTCTAATTTCAGTATTTTGCAACTTTGCAAAAATTAAACGATACTGATCTATTCGTGTATTAATAACTAGCTGATTTATTAATAATAAAGAATAATTTAATGTCATACAGCTTTCTTGAAGTATGTGCAAAGTTAATTTTATTTGTTATCATTCCTGTGTAAAATTAATAAAAACGTAATTAAAGAACTCTGTGAGACAAGAAAGGCTAAAGAAAATTTAAAGTTTCATGACGTTATCGATACTTTCGCGGAACAGAAAGCTCGGAGTATAAATTTTTTTGATTTCTTGGTTAGATTAAATTGATAATGTTTCTATAAATATATAATACCTATGCTTTTGAATATTAAAATGATTTAACTAAAATGCACATACTATTACTATTAGGTATATACTACGGTTATTTATTAAAATTAAATGACTAAGTGACAATTTTTACACATCCTCATCCAATGAATTTGTCAAGTGCCTTAAATCTTATAGTAAGACAGCTATCTAGTAAAAAATAACTTATTATTCGTTTTAAATTCATGAATAATAAGATAAGATATATGATTGTCCAAATCAAAATTGCATTCCAGATTGTTACGATCCTTAGCAATTTATTTTCTGGAATGAATTATGCTTGTTATGAGAGGTTCCACTGTAGTTTCAATAAAAGTATTTGTGCAGAATATAACGCAAATTTAAGGTTTCTATTGATAGATCTATCAGAAAACGATTACTAATGTTAATATCGATATTAATATTTAGTTTACTTTAATTATTACAAAGATGAAGAGTATCAAAGAGTAGCAAATGTATTTACCCAAAACAGATAACAATACTAATGCCCAAAAATGCAAACAAATTAATTTTGTAGAGAATTATATAAACCCCGAAAATTTTGGAAATGACATTAGTTACATCTTGGCTATCTTAGTTTTACCAACACTCGAGTAACAAGCAAGCACAAGAAATCAGCTAAACCTGGTAAGCTTCTCAACCAAATTCTCTTATATTGAATTAATTTAAGTAAACTATGTGTATACTATTAATGCTTTAGTTTTCTTTGTCTCAAGTCAGTACTCGCACACTCAATTGCATACTCACAGGCACAATTACGCATTGTATTAAGTAGAAGTATCGATGGAAGTGTTCGCAATCATTCATAACTTTCTCGTTTCTTCTACCATATACAATGATAATTAAAACAAAACACTCGTCAGTGTCTTAACGAAACGTAGAGTGAAACCTATTCCATAGGCAGCATCTTTGCGCCATTTGAGGTAAACGAGCCAAATCAATGAACTAACTAATTGCATTAGAAGATGTTCGAAGTAATTAAAGCAATTCGAATTTGTTATTGCAATTGCGAAAACTACAGATGCGCACCTTATGTCCACTTGCAAACAATTTTCATCTATGCTGGTAATCACACTAGACTAGAACGTTCGGTTCGGTTAGATTAGATGAGGTTAGAATAGCGATTAGAGTGCGGCGCACGCCAATAACTTGTTGCTAATCGTTGGCTTAAGTAGAGTGCCAAATGGTGTGTGATTTGTTCACACCGGGGTTAACTCTATTTCACTCAAAGGTTAAGCAATCACGATGGAATCTCGTTTTGCTTCATTGCGTCGTGCACCGTTCTCGCATGCGATTGTCATTGGATATTTTGTAATTCAAGTTTTGAACTAAGTTAGCTATTGAATTTAAATATAAATAATTTTGTAATATGTTTTTCTTAAAGGCAGTTTGCAAGCGGACATTAATGCTACCCAAACCCAGCTACCCAAAAATACGTCAAATTACAATCTAGTTAAAGAACATTGATTTAAAAAACAAACAAAATAAATCTAATCTTCAACTATACTTATATAGTGCTGTTTTTCTTTGAAATAACTTCATTTATGTATTTTTAACTTATTTTAAGTAACAAGGCCATGAATTTGTTTTAATAGAATTCTAGGCCTTATTACTCATGATAATTAAAAGTCAATGCATCATAGTGAACCATTAATCAAATATCAGGCAAATTATATATCATTTTATGGGGTTTTATTTGATTTAAGTAGAAATCTACTTAGTTGTTGTAGTTTGGAACTAACAAAGTCAGATGGCTACTTAGAAACAAATAAAACGCAATTTTATCAATATGGAAATATTACTACCATAGCATATAGATAATTCAATATGTGAGATCAAGATGTGATTTAGACAAATAGTTTCTCCCCTTCTGAGTTTGTCTAATTGCTAATTTTAAACTTCAAAAATCTTTGTTTTTCATACTGTAATACTGTTCTTTAAGTGAATAAACTGCGTAATAGTTAGCATGTCAAATGTTAGATACAAATAATGTTCTTTATTCATGCAAATTGATACAACATTAATTTTATAGAGTGTAATTTGTAGTTGAACAAAAATAAATAATATATATTTGAGTAAATCTATGTATTACTTACTGGTACTCATCTTCTTCCTTCTTTTTAGGTTGATAGCTTTTGACCAGTCGCCTGTAACAAATGCAATCATAAATATTAGCATCATTAATAATAAATATTACGAAATCGAAGTCAAATGTAATTAATCATTGTAATCATAGTTTATATCCAACAGGTTGCGATTTGATTTGCAATTCAATGTGCATGAATGAATGTAAATATGTGTAAAATAAAATAAGCTTTTGGAAATTTAATTAATTAAGGTTTTTGGTATAAAATTTATATATGCTTTAACATTAAAATAATTAAAAAATATATATTTACTACTTATTTATTACAATATACATTTTTTTTGTTGAATTTTCTGAAAGACAAACTGTTCTATAAACCACCAACCATGATTATAGCAAATTTCTTCAAATTAAATAGGAATGCATTTAAAATAATCTTCCATTCTTTCTTTATCACACATGTAAATAAAGAATAAAGCAATTAGGAAAATAATTATCTCTGAAAAAAAGTATATATAGAAATATAACATTTATGTATTATTGGTCTAATTGAAAATAACTGAATTTTTTTTAAATATGCAATTGAAAAAATTCTGTCAATTGATTGCATGTAGCATGTGGAATTCGAGTAAAAAAGTTATGTTCAATAATTAATTCAAGCGTAAATTTGAGTAATTTGTAGGAAAAAAATATTTTTGGGTAGAAATATATTACCAACAAATAAATATTTTGCTTTATTATTTGTCTCACTTTGCAAAGTTACCGTTACGCTGTTTAAAACCTCAGAAAATTGAAATAAACATGAGAATAAAATTTATTCTCTTTCAATCCTATTAAAGCAAGCAATTCCTGTTCACTGTTGTTATCGTAAGGTTAGTGCATGAGGAAAAGTCTAAAATCTTTCATCAATTTCAGACTTTTACTCTTGTACCAACTTTTTTCGAAGTAAAAACCATTAAAGCTTTAAAACGAAACGAGTAGATCTCAGCGAAGACTACTAATTATGCTTTGCATATTAAAATATTAAATCACCACTCAAACTTAATTAATAGAAACACAAAAAACGAGAGAAATCGTCATTGCTCAGCAATGCATACGATTGATTCGTTTTCTTACATGTGCGATGTGTGTTGGTATGTCAATACCACTGATAGATAGTGATTGAAGAATTAGAAGGTTATTTAGTGGTAAACAATTCCAAATCTTAGAAGCGACGACAACCGATAACTTTAAAATTGCAACAATTGCAATAAAATTAACAACAATTTCTGGCAAAAGATAAATGCAAATGGGGCAAAGCACGCCCCAACTACAACTGCGGTAGTCTCTACAAAACTACCAATCATTTTTTTGCGGGTTCGGAAAAAGTAAATATTTGAACATGAGATTTTGATACTTGGAAGTCAGGTAAAGATACTGCAAATATTTTATTAAAATTTCCTATAACGTGCAATTGATAAAATTCTGCAAATTGAAGATCGTCAAATCATTGTAGCATGTCGAATTCGAATAAAGAGCTCAGTTCAATAATTCATTGAAGCGTGGATTTTGAGTAATTTGTATGTTTGGAATACGTTAACAATAGCACAATAACAATATGGTTTATTTTAGGAAATAATTTGAGCCAAAAATAAATTACTAACAAATAAATATTTCCTTCTTTGATTTGCTTTGTAAAAAGAATTTAAAATATTGGAATAAAAAGCTATTTTAAATTTTTTATGTAATTGACATTGAACTATTACTATTTTAATTATATAGACAATTACATTAAAATGCGTATTATAGGCAATACGTAACCTAATAAAAACTGAATACAAAATTATGATAATTACACAGTTACAAACATGTGCATAGTTCTGATAAGCATTATAATTCGTATTATATGAATGGAATGCGCATATTCATACATTCAACGCAACACAAAACACGATGAAAGAAATAAATTCTAATCACATACATTACAACCCGAAAATAAAAAAACAAAACAAGAACAGCAAACGAAGAAAGAAAAAACAGTTGCAGTCCTTCCTATAACATCTAGCAATAGTACTTACATTCCAACAGCGCCATCTGGACATTCATAACTTATACCAGAAACCAGTAACAAGTTATAACAGTTACACAAGATATACCTTTTTGCTTAATTTTTATATTCTTCAGCTAACGACAACTTTACTATGTGGTTAGGTTAGATAAAATATTCGCAGGAAGATGGCAAGCGGCCACAAAATAAAACGCAAAATAAAAAGGGAAAACTCACTTGTGCAAACTCTCAAGCTCGCGCAGCATGAAAAACGCATGAAATCTCGCACGTATGATGCAGTCGCAAGTATATTTTCTTATAGCGGTTATAATGGTTAAGTTATAAATGTTTGCTCACACAGGTGGACAGACAAGCTGGACATGCAATTGCACATTGGAAGTGCATTTACTTGTTGGTAATTGAAGTGAGCCAGCAGTGTTGCTACTCGCGCGTTTGTACATTTTTCAATTGGTCTTGTACCACGCCGATGCCGTTCGGATTTATTTGATTATTGATAAGTTAGCGCTGCCGTATTCAAATTAGATGTGGAAATTATTGCAATCGCTAAATTTACTGTAAACTCGTTACCGGTTTATTCAGTGAGTGGTGGTCTGTGGCTTGTAACAGTAGTAAAATACTGATACATCAGAGTTACTGAATAATAAGAAAATTTAATTCTTATGTAAATGAAACTTGCTTTGTCAGTCGCTTAGCTGGAAATCAAGTTATAATCAA
>JARJDU010009822.1:0-15018 GCA_030264695.1 Lissagria laeviuscula
ATTCTTATAATTTCAATGGTGAGGATATCGGTTTATTCTATTTTTATAGTTCATTTAAACATTTTTTACAAATCTACATAAGTTTTTTATCATATGAAATGTCTGAATACAAAGAAATTATATTATTATATAAATCATCATGTTCCAAGTAACATCAAATTTAGTTTTCATTTTACTATTTGTTATCATCAAAAGTACATTTCCTAGAGGTAAAAGTTGTGATTTTTCGCTACTTATTACACATTCATAAACATAAAAACATAAAATAAGTTAAAATATAAAAAGCAGGTACAACCTCGTTTAAAATGTAATGATTCTTAAAAACTTTACTTTTATATATATTGTGTGGCGTTGTTAACATACTAGTTCGTAACTGTTATATATAAAAATACGTGTCATTTGCACACAAAAAAAAAAACTATGATACAAGTAACTCATGGTTTATTCCTGTTGGTTTTTATCTGCATAACCAGTGTTATCCACGCTAAAAGTAATTATTTCTTAGAGTTTTGCATCAAATTTAACTTGCAACATTCCCACTTCCAGAATTACCTAACGACGATGATTGTTCTTCCAACCCAGCTACTAAAATGTGGAGTATACGTCCAGACTCACCCATAAGTTATTTCTATCTGGAATGTAAAAACGCTTACATTGTTTACAACAAAAAAGAAGACTACGCAATGATAGTCAATGGCGACAGCAGTACAATTTGTGTCTTTAATACTAAAACAGGCTTCGGCGGTGTAGTCAATTTGGAAACCAACATGAGTGATGCCACAATGGAGAAGTTGCAAAGTTTTGATATGAGTCAGATCGAAAACGGAAACTACGCCAATATTTCTGCGCTTTACGAGTACGGCGCTCGATTAATTCCTCATGTAACAGGCGCAAACCTCACAAGTCCATATTTATCGAATATCACAATGATCCTAGAGGACGCTTCTATGTCTTCTGATGTAGCCACATGGAAATCCTTTATAGGCCACTCATTTTATATCCAAACTGTTAAGAAGAACTTCCAAGCGTTGGTTAACGCTTTCTATAATATTTACCAAACGACAGACTTCACAGTAGACCAAGGTCCAGCTGTATATTCCTTATTTGTATCCGATTACCTCAACTCTCCAGATCCTAGAGCCGAATTCCTTGCTGCATTCCCTACTTATTTGATCAAAGAGCAAAAAGGTTTTATTCAAAAGGAGGTCATGGCTGAGTTTAACCGATTAATGAGTATGAACGATATTGATATCACAAAACAGCACTTTGGTGATTTAAAGATGGCAGTTAGTGAAGTCGGCACGAAATATGATAATATCTCTGCCGCTATTGATTATTACCGCAGGATGCATTAAGTTTTAAAAGATGAATATATATATTTAGTGAAATAAATATCAAAATCATAACGATTACATTATGAATGTAGAAGATATCAAAAATAAGTGGAATAATTCATTTATGAAAACTTTACATTAGGGTTACATTTATTCCCCACACAAAAGCATTCGCATTGCGATTTATCTCGCAATTTTGTGAAACAAATGAAAAGACATTTTCATTGCAGAAATTTAAAATTTAATTATAATTGCCTGACTTTTATTATCGCCCTTGATATAAATGCGCGTTTGGGACTTTCTCTCACTTGCTGTGCGAGATAAAATCCTCGTCCACCTATCTGCGTTACACAAGTTCGCCGAAAGTTCGCTTCTCCCCTCATTTGATTCGGTTTTATATTTTAAAACCCCATGCCCGAAGGTGGATCTAACTTCATGCCGCTTTCGCCCTGGTTTTTGCTCGCTTTTTGTACGGCGCACGGGCTCTGAGCGTCGTATTTATTAGCCTTTTATCCCTTTTGAAGAATAAGGGGTTAACTTATTTTCACCCGTTTTGCATTCCGCGCTTCGGTATAATCGCATTTCGTACGCTCTTTTTACATCGTCTTGTTTGTGAAAGCATTCCATTTAGGTATTTGTTTATCTTGTTTACAAATATTTCTGTCGAAGTTGGTTTCATATTTGATTAGTAAAAACTCGTACTCAAATTGTGCAAGCTCAACAATATTTGCCGGTTCTTTTGACCCATGAAACGTTAAATTAGGCCGTTTATTCTGTTTACAGTTACTTTATGTAGTACTTACTTATAATCCAAGTAAGTCGCCTATTTTCTGTACATAATATTCTAGTCGCCGCGCAATCTTTGGCATTATTTTTAAAGAAGCTAATATCCGCCGCATTAAACCGTGAAATTCAAATACACAAAACAGGATAGATAAACACAATGGTTGCTATAAAGGCCACCGCTTTTTCTATATCCTCTATCGCGAATAACTTACATTCGCATGCGCACATCCAAGAGTTTGTTAACTAACTAAGCACTTCTAACAACTCAATGAACTAAGACGAACCAGTCCAGCTATAAATAAAGAAGTTCTACCAGTTGGCAAAACAGTCTCCAACACAATGTCTTCGCAGTCGGTATCACTTATAATCAGCGTTCTCGCCATCATCTTAACGAACGTCTCCTGCAGCCCGATAATCATCCGCTCGGGTCTACATCTAGGCAAACAAGATTCTAACATTCGCGGCGAAGAAGGGACCGCCTTTGGAGCCCATGGCAAAATGCAACTCGCCAACTACGAAGGCGACGAGGGTTTTAACCACGGCGACGAAAAACAATTCACGAGCGCTCAGGACTCCGGCCTGTTCAAAGTCGAAGGCCAAGACTTGCTCAAACACAAAGACGAAGCCGATTACCACGGCAAAGCTTTTAAGCAAGAGGACGGCGCGAGCATCAGCGACGAAGGTACTAAGAAAGGACACAAAAAGGGCCATCAGAAGACCGGCTTTCATAACACGTACCATAAAGACGAGAGCGGATCGAACAGCAGCTACTTCGATGAGGAGTCGGATGCCGGGGATCAGTATAATCGCAACAGCAACAAAGGGGTTTTCGCGGACAACGCGCAGCGCAATCAGCATGGGTACCATTTGAACGATAAGGAAAACGCGAATGGCAATCGAAGGCAGGGACATTATGATAATGGAGGGCACTACGTGAAGAACCAGGGCGGCGGAACGGAATACAGTCGCAAACAGTATGCAGATGATGGGAAGGTGCATGATAACCGAGCTGCGGGGAATGCGTATGGAGGAGGCGGACGAGTGGTTAGAGATGAAATTGTCCAGAAGACACCCTATTGGAATCAACCGTACGTGGCGCCGGTTCCGCCGCCGGTGGTTGTGCCTCCGCCGACGCATTATCCGTACCGCCAAACACCTTATGACAGCAGAATCACGATTTATGAAGACCCAGCGTACATCAGGCACAATAACTACAGGGATTACGATAGGCCACGCTACTATGATGATCGCAGACCTGATTTTGATTACTATTATTAACGAAATAACAAAAGGCAGTCAATTTAAGAAATGGTGAATATGATAGCAATTTCAATTTGCACGCGCTTGTGGGATGAATAACTTATTTTATTTATTTGTAAGCAGATTTTTGTATTTGCAAATAAAAGGAATTTAGTTTTATGTAAATATAGTATTTTGGTACATTGGTTAATATATTTGGAAATAATTAATTTCGGAGGAATATTATTATCCTGATATAATAATTACGGTCCTCAGCAATAAAAGAAATCGATTATTCTCAAATCTTTTAAAGGTATTTTGCGTTCCGACAATATTATGTACTTTTGGCACTAACTGCGCCCTCACTGATTCAACGTGCGCAATTCTAGAGCGACCCCGTTACTTCATAATTCCTATTAGCAGAGTTTCCTATGAAATTACCCATTTTCTGAACATCCCAGTTT
This sequence comes from Lissagria laeviuscula, assembly GCA_030264695.1. Lineage (NCBI taxonomy): Eukaryota > Metazoa > Arthropoda > Insecta > Coleoptera > Staphylinidae > Lissagria > Lissagria laeviuscula. The sequence goes on from JARJDU010009822.1 coordinate 3,824, forward strand.
TATAACTACCATTTTTTTATTTGCAATAAATATAAAATACATTAAAATTCATAAATTAAATAATAACAATTAAGGATTGCTAAATAAATAAGTTAAAAGCTCCGGCGGAGTCATCTCTCGCTTGTATTTCTGCACAATATCTTGAATTTTGAGCCTTCGTCGCACATGCGGAGGTTGATAACTGCAAACAAATGTTAAATTAATAATTCTCAACAATTCAGGCTCAGAACATATGAATAATATACCTATCTGAATCCAATCGCCTTCGTCGCGACATATTTAAAGTCGTCTGACGAACCAAAGGACCTAACGCCCTCCGACTCACTATCATTCCATCAATCAACGGCGATGCTAAGCCAACTCGACCACTGGGTCCATGCAAATGCACGCGGAATAGACCAGAGGTCATTAAGTGCAAATAAATAACCAACACATCGGGAGCTCGTGTTGGTCCTGTTTCCAATCCGGTATGCATACTATTCAAAAGATCATCTACAAAGAAAAAATTTAAATTTCGCCTAATCGACAGTAAAACTAATCTTATATACCTATTGGTACTTTTAAATGATCTTCGTAGCTTTCCAGCCAAACAATCATGATTTTTGTGTTCGTTGGCGGATGTAAACTGGATCGATGTGTAAGTCTCCTAACGGGAACCGACTGCTTATCGAGATCTAAAGATAACGTTCGCTTTTCTCGACCAGATTGTTCGGACAAACTTCTTTCATACCATGCTGTAAACCAATTATAGTAATTAATTTATCTTCCATATATCAATTCGCATTTGTAACTTAAACAACAAAACAAAAATACTAACACGATAGACTGCTGGATTGAAAAGCAGAATCAATATCAACAAACGATTTAAGTGTAGAAGGCATGACAAAAGCAATCTCCGAACAGGCATCCGCCCAATATAAAATCTGAGACTGTCCATCATAAGTCCCATTGCTTTCTATATTTTCGACATTGGAAACCGCCCAACTGGTTAAAACATTACCAGTCCAACCGGGATGCGTCGCAACGTTGACCACCCACCCCAACGATTTCAGAAACTCCATAAAATAAGGTGACAGCATATTAGAACTTTCAACTGTCGCATTGCTCAAAATATCTTGCACGTTTGTCTGTTGAGATTTGACATAATACACATGAGCAGTATCGCAAGTGCGAGGACTCATAGTATCCAAATTCAACAAATCCTTGCAGAATTCATTCGAACTACTGTCAATTGCAATGAGCGACGGTCCGTTACCATCCGGCTGGAAATATATATTCAGTATTCCTATGATATGTTAAATGTTTTACTTACATCACTCTCCAAATTCAGTAACCCAAAATGAGACAAAAACAATCTCGCTGTTTGAAACTCATGAACTACAGGAGGTGGCGTGCATTCAGCTTGTTCAGCTTGCGCCTCCGAATCCCCCTCGCATGCTGCTTGCTTCCCCAAAAGTTGCGCCAATTTATTAGTCTCCTCGCTAGCCAACTCATTACCAGCGAAAATTGACTCTAAAGTTGGTATACTCTGATCCACCTTGCACTGCGGTACTCTCTCAACACTATCCGGGAAATACTTCTGTTTAACTGTATGTCTCACAGGTGCATCCTGCATGACTACTGGTCTTCCCATACTTGGAGCATGATATTTAGTTCCGGATTTATGCCTTGGCAAATGTCTCAGTTGCATTGTCCATGCGTGCCTTCCAAAAGGGCCTCTGATCAGTACAGTTACTGTGGGTTGTGGATCTTGGTCATTTCCCAAAGGCTCTTCTAACAACGCAAGCATTACATTGTCAGATATAAAATATCGAAATCGTTCGACAGCTTTCTCCTGGTTTGTGCACCCACTTGGCCAAGAGTTGCAATGTTGTAAAAGTAAAGCCTCGTCTAACAGACTACTGATAGATTCGGGACCGCATTCACTTGGGAAATATCCCACTTGTTCTAATATACATGTCAGCAAATTCTCGGCAGCATCTCGTACTCGCATGGACACTGGTTTCAGTTCTTTGTCCTCTTTCATTTTGATTTTCTCGCCGGGTTTGCCGACAGACTTTGTGCCAGAAACACCTAATTCCGCAACTTCTAAGACTCTCGTTAGGCATTCTTTATCGTGGAGTAAGTAAGGATGTTCTAGTAGCCAGACAGAGCAGCATTGGAATGCGGCGACTATTGTGGAATGTAAATCTTTGGAATGTGCTTGCGGAGGGCGCGAACATTGATGGACTATATAATCGCAGAGCCATTTCACAGCTCTAACGCATGCATCTAAAACATTAGCAATAATTAGGGAGTTATTTAAAGGTCATAATTGAGTTTTACTGGTAGTTACCATTAATTTTGCTGGCAGAATCTTTGATGTGGATTCTAGCCAGCCCTGATAGAAGTTCTAACGCCGCCAATGATATATTTAAGTCGGACTTCCATGAAGAAATTAGCCTGTGGCAGACTAAGTATGTTGCACGAACGAATAAGCCATGTGCGGAATCTAGAAAATAGTTGTTTTTTTTTTTTATTTATTTTTATTGTATATGATAGAAATAATTTTATTCATGCAATATTTAGTGAGTTAATTATTAAATGTAACTCTTTTTTGTGGTTATCAATTTAAGTAATATATATATAAAAAATAGTGTCTTTTTTGGTTCGCTAAACTATTAAACCGATTTGCAAGATAAATTAGACAAAACCTTAAGGATAGACATAAACAAAGATATTTTAATAAAACAATTACTAATTACTGAACGGCGATAGTTATGAAGCGCTGGTTGTTGATTGTTTCATTGTTTTTAGCTATTGTTTATTGTAAAGTTTTTTTGTCTTTAGACACGTTGCAAGACGTTATATTTTGTGAAATATTTCTTTAATATGCCGATAGCTAAATCTTCGCTTTGAAAAAGAACTGCGGCGCTTCCATTGAAGTTCGTGGGAGAAGCTAAAACACATACGGTGGCCGCCGGGCGAGCCAGCGTCTTCTAGTCGATCCTGAAACGTCGAGAAAAGATGAAGGGCCATAACAAAAATGAGTCGACGGATGATGATTGGCCAATGATTACCGTCATCCTCGTTTCGCTATATTGCCACCATAGAAAATGCATACCGCCAACGCAAGTTTTCTTGGAGGTACGAACTGCACGCTCGAAATGAGCTCGTAGCCTCATTGTAAAATGTTAGATTTGGTTAGAGGTGGCCGAACAGCGCATATGTGGTTCATGAACGTTTTTATAGATACATTCATATTTGTTATAATGGACGCCGGAGCTTAAAAAGAGCCCGTGGATCTTTCTCCTCAGCAGAATGCAGGCCCCGCTAGTTAATTTCGCACGGAACCCTACGTTTCACCGGGCCGGCCCGGGGAAGTGAGGTTGAATGCAATTAACTTTAGCGTGCAACGCATGCGCCAAAGTCCTCAAGTAAACGATTATAATGCCGATATCAAGCAACCCTTTAGCCGTCTATGTTAAAACGTTTTTTTTTTTTTTAATAAATTCATCGCATTTCCAACGTAGTACCAATGTAACCCTATTAAAGACCAGCAAGAATTATATGTACGAAGTATTTTCTTAAGCTAAATTTTTGCCAGCACATCGCCGACGTTGGGCCGACCGATGATCGCGCTTTGAGTGTTAGCTGGGAGTGAACTGAACACGATTGCGTTTGGAAAAAAAGTCGGGTTTCAAATACAATCCTGCAATTTAGTATAAAAATTATGCTTTCGTCTCTTTAGGTACTATGACAAATATTTGTCAATACTGTTCTGCACTTAAATTTTAAGACTTTCTCTCCTTACGTCAAAACAAATACAGGCAACGCCGGGCAATATCTAAGAGTCCGTTTTTTGTTATTATCACAGATTTACTATACTAGAGAATACTATAGTATAGTTAATCTGATATTATATATTTAACTCAATTAATTAAATCCCAAGCCGTGTTAATAGCATATGAAAATATGGTTAATAAATTTCGAAATTAGTACACATTCAAAACAATTATTAAATAATTACATAAAATAACAACAACAAAAAAGGAAATAATAAATGTATGGGACGTACCTGCTGCTTGGATATCTGATAGATCCGGACTTAAAAATGTGTCTGAATACGAACTGCTTATGGTACTCGACGTGTCCGAAACTACAGAAGCAATAAATAAAAAACAAAGCCAAATAGCAATAACAGTGCAAGAGACCAATAAAATACACAAAATTATCGAATATATGCATTTGCAAACTACTGCAAGTAGCATTTTTGTCGAGAATGCTTATGAATTAATCGGATTGCAGTTTCAATATTCGATAATTTTCATGATTAGCAAAATAACCATCTGAATCTTTAATCGAATTCCATAAAACAGCAAATGAAACCTAAAATGAATTAATTGTGCCCGCAAAATAATCCCGTTCCAAAAACGCTAAGAAACCTTACCTGAACTAAGTAAATTCGTGGAAGAATCAGTCGACGGTTGGGTAACTTGATCAACCTTCTCATAAATAGCAGAATCTTGTACGCACAAGAACAACCCTCCTAGCAACATATGTGTATTCTGTGGATCGTTCTCAACTTGTAACGCATTCAATACCAAATTCATTAATCTCGGCTTCAATTGCCCAAAAGTAACGGGCCTATCACTAGAACCTATAAAATTCTGTTAGAAATATTGTAAACCATAATAGTAATTATATAACTGACCTGTGCTTATTAACTCTTTTATAGTAATATTTTGAAAATGCAGAGGCAATACAAGCATGGAAAGTAACAAATGCACGGAAGCTTTGCGTAATTCGTTTTTAGCAACGTTCGAGGCAAACTTCACGTTTTTGTCCGGCAAGACAATCTCCAACGCGTTGATATAATCCGGTATAAGAATTCGCACGCCGTCTAAATCCAAGCGGAATAAATCAGAAGAGTTCATAAGGATTGCGATTATAGTTTCACCGCAATCCTTGTGATTTGTAGCGATTTTGAGACCCTGCTGTACGGCAAGATAGAATCGTGCAAGGTAAACTGGTAAAATTTCTTCTCCTGTTTTTTTGGAGCACATTATCCGACACAAGGTGCCAAGCGCTTCGGCACGACCGCTTTCATATTTGTCTATTGATAGGTTTACAGGGATTTCTGGATCGTTTATAGAGCCTAATGAACCTGCAGATGATTTCTGTTCCATTACCATGGAACTTGGACGTTTATCGTTTGGTCCTTGTCCTAGAAGTAAAGGTGATAATAACTTTGCGTTAGGGTATAAAATAGATTTAACAACTTTGAACAAGTTCAGTGCCTATAAATGCAGCTTGATACAACCATTCGCCGAAAAGATGTAGAATACTGTTGCATTTAGGACGATCTGGGGCTAGGGGTATGCGATTTTCGCTTCCAATTGATGATAATGCTAAAAAATTGCCATTTTAGAGAGTTAACATATTCTATGACATTACTTACAAGGTAAACTAGAAGTTGAAGAAGGTCCACTACTTGATACTGAACTCGGAATACTAGCAGTAGCTCTACTACTGGTTAGCCCAATTAAAGAAGTCCTTGGCACCCCTAGATGAAAACTCTCATGAAAATGATCCGTTCTTCTTATTCAATAACATAATAAAACTATAAATACTGTGTCCCTACATGCAGAGTGCTGTTAGTGCAATTGTGTTACAAATATTAACGATATGTACTATTTTTAATTAATCATGACGTGATAAGCGGTGATATGATAGAGTGATTCTAAAGTGCACGCTAACCCTTAGAAGTGGAAGAAGGAGCGACGCTGAAACTTTTTGCAAGTCGACGTTGTGTTGGTGGCGTTGGCGACGGCGTAGCGCCACCTTGGTTACCGACGTCCTTGGACTTGTCGGGTCCACCACCCATCACCATTGCCTCCCATGAAATCGGTTGCGCAATACCTAAAAACGCGTCCACTTGACCGGCGACACCCTTCATGGCTTTCAAAAATATCAGCGGCAACGCTTGTAAGGACGGATGCTGACATGGATCCGTAACTCCTGGTCCAGGACAGTTGATTGCAAATTGCAGGAATTTCTGAGTTTGGCTGATTACGTCCGGTTTCGTAAGTTGCACTGGGTTTCCTATAGTGTTTAGGAAACGGTACCAACTCTGTGCTATGCAATCATCGGACATTCCTGGTGGGATTAAATCATCTTCACCTGAAAAGAGATAAAATTGTGACTGGAGCATTATTGGCATGTGCTTTATAGACGTAAACTTACCGATTTTAAGTTCTGGAAAAGTTGGACCATACATAAAGGACAATAATTTCGAAGTCAATGCCAAATTTACGCGATTCCATTGCTCGACAAGTGCAATTCGATGACGCCAATTCATACAACTTTCCTTCAGCGTCTTCCATAGTGGAGGAGAAGGAAAATTGTGCACGCAAGCTAGCAACCAGATTTCAAACAGAACACTTAGTATACGCTCGCATAGCTGATCTGCTACATCATCTTTGACTGTTGGAGGTGCAAGCAATGTATCGTTTATTGCCAAGAGAAACAATAATAACGCTTCCCATGTCGATCTGTCCAATATTTTACTTTCTTGTGCTATTAACTGGAGCGTTCTTAGAACCCGATGACAGAGCACTGCTTGTCGGTTAATAATGTCGATACCTAGTAAGAAAACAACAAGTTATCATGGTTTTTAATTATTCTATGGTTGTGGTTCGTATTGTGATTGTAGTGCTGGTATGTACTTGCACCTGTTCCCTACTATACATGAAGATTTAGTTTACAAACTTCAAATTATTACAATTACTTTGAGTTGCGCAAAACAGGGCTTCAAACCGGAAGTACGCCAAAATCCGGAAAAAGTTATTTTGCAATTGATATAGATACTTATTAATAAACAAGTTAAATATTTCATTAAAATTATTGACTTTTAGTGTAAAAAAACGTTTGGATGTTATGCAGCTCATTTAACTAGAAACAGATGCAATAAGTGTTATCAGAAAGTGATTAAATTAATTGAAAATTATTGAAAGCCATACCCAAGTTATCCTGATAAATAAAAGCCCAGTCTTGCAAAAAGGATCAAATTAAGTAACATATCATCAAAGTAATTTATAAACTTACCTTCTCCCTTTCGTGGGATGAATAAATAATGAAAATGCTGAATAATCTTTCTGGCATAAACATTAGGATCATCAATTACTGGCTTAGGTACACAGATTCTTGCTTCTGCAGGCAATAATGCACTTAACCATTCGCAATAAATGTTAACACAATCCTTGATAGCTTCATGTTCAGTGAGAGGCAGAGATAATCCATAACAAATGACATCCATGCACCATTGCACCTCATGATCAGTAACCAAAGCACTTGGCTCAGGCACCTGGGTATGTCCTAAATTACTGGCTAGTTGTTTAACTATGTTTACAGTGACTTCTTTGCTTGGCTGAACACCAAACTTTTCCAGCACACTATGACCAACATTTCCAAAGTTCTGTACTTGTTGACTCAAAGATGTCCATTCAGAATACATACCTTTGTTACCTGTAGTATCCTAAAATAAACAAATAACATCATTTCTTTTCTTCTAGAAGTAGAAGTTTTGAGTAGATAACTGAATACAATTATTCATTTTATGGCATGGTGGGTGTATGTATTAGGTGTAGGCACTTACTTTCAGGTTGACACGATTGAATAGACCCAAATTCATGGGTACTGATTTCTATAAATACGTGCGCATTTAATCAATTAATCGTTATCGAATTTTAGCGTTCGATTGCTACCAAGATTATTTTCCTAGCAGACGTGGACGATTGTTTAAGCCAAAACAAAACCAAAACAAACTGCATATGAGAATCTGTCAGATGTCAGCTGTCAATGCAGGAATTTAGTTGTAAAAGTTCCCACTCAGTTGCAATCATATCAATTTATTGGCTTTTTTTTTGTTAAAAGAAGATTTTACTTGAATTTGCATAAGGGTTACTTGCAATTATAGTTTTTTTTTTCATAATTTTTCATTTATAGATTTATATACAATATTTATACTGGCTTAATATTTATTTTATAGCATGAGATGATAAGGATGAGTCAAATGGATTCGATTGAGGGCAGCACTTGTACATTATTATTGTCTCAGAATAAATATAGATATAGAAGTAGCAATCTCAAGCTCATAACGCTTACACGATCTTGTTTGTTCTACCATATCCTTTAATTTTTTCTGTAGGCACGAACATTTTTATTTTATTTAGTATGTCTTTTAGTTTTATAATATGACTGGATACGCAGTAAGTTCTAAAAAAAATTTTTAGAATCAGATTTAAAATGCAGATATAAATATAATGTAAGTTGCATAATTTCATGTAAATTACAAAAACAAAAAAAAGTAAAATGTAGAAGTATTATAGAGTTATTGATGTTAAAAAAGAAGCTGAACGCTCTGCTGATGCTCATGGGGTCTCTAGGTAAATCAAAACCAACGATAGGCGCGGGTGTAAGACGAGGGTGTGTATATGTGAAACCAAACAAAGCCATACTTTGCTCCTTTTATATTTATGTTTATTCTGAAATTATTGTTGACCTCAATAGATGCCAATCGTAAACACATAGCCTAAAATCGCCTCTGATATCTTTATCTTATTTACTATTAATTCATAATATATTAACCAGCAGGAATATATTACAACAATAAAGCAGTAACAGCCATTAAAGAAGACTGATTGCAGTCGACAGTCATACCACTTTGTATTATACATACATAATCAGGTAAGATTATTAAACAAATTGCTCTAGAGTTTTCAAAACAATATTTACTTTATTTTAATTAGAAATGTAAGTAAACAACTATAAATTAATTAATTTCTCTATGTAATTTGAAGATATTCAATCTCAGATCATCATGAGACTTAAACATGGGATTCCTCTACCAATCAGAAACAAATCAAGCTATCCCAACATTGATAACACATTTCAGCATTGGAAACTTGCTTTTGTTGATTTGCGAGGTGTTACCATTAACCCTTATGATTATATTAGAAAAGTTCCCAATCACCAGTCATTTACAAGAACGTTGAGAAATATCAAAGTGCCTATAAGTTATGCTGATGAATCTGATGATGGATCTGATTATGAAATATTGCAAGGAACTAGAAAAAGGAAACGTAAATTATCTAACATTTCCTTTAGAAGTAATTCAGATTATTACCAGAGTGTATATATTAAGAAAACATATAATAAACTTGATACAAGAAGATCTCCAAGAAAACATTCGAATCATGCTACTTATAACTTGGACTTATATGATGATTCTGATGATGATGATGATTATATTAGGAAAGTAAAGAGCCGACACGATGAAAAACGGAGAAGTCCGATGAAGAGAAAAATAAGGAAAAGGAAACTACCTTTTGATGATGATTTAACTTCAGATACTGATGACCAACATGAGGAAAATGATTTAGTTATCGTTCGGAAATCTGGCAGGAATAGTACAAAGATGGAGGAGGAGGTGCATAAAAGAATGTTAAGAACTTTGAACAATATTTCATATGTTGAAAATGATGCAGAATCTGATACCAAAGATTCAGATTATGAACTTGATAGTGATGAGGAGAAGAAAATTTCCAATAAAGATGAACCTGCTACATTAAATAGTTCTGATGAATTGATTAAATATAAGGAATCCCCTACAAAAAGAACAGAAGCAGTTACATCAAATGAAGATGATTTGAAAATGAAAGAAACTAGATCTGCCAGATTACGAAAAAAATTTAAGAGTGTAATTGCTAAAATACATTCATAATGATATTGTATGAATTTACATTTTAGGAGAGTACTGTTGGAATCACCCAGCTAACACACATACGGTGGCCGCTGGGCCGGCCAACGTCTTCTAGCCGATCCTGAAACAGCGGCATAACGTCGATAAAAGATGAAAGGTTAAAACAAAAACGCGTGGACGTATGATAGTTGGCAAGTGGTTACTGCCTTCATTGTTGCGCTATTGAAAATGCATACCGCGAATGCAAGTTTTCTTGGCGTGCGAAGTCCCCAAGTCAACGACTATTGCTACGTTCTTTAATTACCTCCGAGGGCTCGGTAGAGCGAAAAAAATATTTGGTCAATTGGTCAGCGAGCTAATCGAGAAACTTTTGAATTAAAGAACGCAACCGAGATGATCGAGCTGTCACATATCCTCAAATCTTCATGTTGCTGGTTGCCGCTTTGACTTTTATTTTCAATTTAAATACGTTTTTGTGCAAATGGATACAACACTCAATTTAAACGTAGTAGGAACTAACTGTCAGGTTTTGAAACAAATTCTAGATTATAATTTTCAACAGGTAAAGCATACTGCACTGACTCTAGCAATGGATCGCCGAGCTCGCTCTACAATCTCAGAGGAGAGAGTGCGTTCTCGATCTCATCGCTTGGGAGATTTAGAACGTAGAGCAGAAGTACCTCTTACAGCTCCGTTTCAGAGTAAAGATCGCAAAAGTAGTCGCCGAGATCTCGGAAATAATTAAAGAACGCAGCATATACCGCCAATATCAAGCTGCCGTTTAGCCGAGTCATATTTAAATTGTTGCCAGCACGTCGCCGACGTTCTCAACGTTGGACCAACTGATGGCCGCGCTTTGTGTGCTAACTGAGCTGATACGGTAATTGTGTAGTTTAGATTATCTTCTCTAATCTCAATGAAAGTTATCAGAGATGTCCAGTATGACTTAAAACAAATATTCTTTAAATAAAATTGAGCTTCAAAGGCAAAACGGGACTCGACCCAAAGAAATTTTATTTAAATATTCTTCGTTTTAGGTCATATTGAACAGCTCCTCCAAGTTTCATCGAGATCGAAGGTAATTAGTTAACTACCCAATTACCTCAGATACAATAGATGCTCTCAAATTATATATAATTAATATAATTAAGTAGGTTATAAGTATACTAAGCATTGAGCACAAATTATACCTGTAGCTCATCAGGTATAATGATTAAGCTATATATTTTATGAATTTTTTATTGAGATATGTTAGATTTAATATTAATTAATGAAATAGGACTAGTGCCCCGTTTTCATGTTTTACTGATAACGTCCTCATGCTAACGCGCGTTTAAACACAAGGCTGCCCCACATCTGGCGCAATGGATCGCAACAAATTCTGACTTGCGAGCTGAAAGAGGAGCGATGGGGATGGTACGGGAGAGGGTTAAGTAAAATTAAAAGATCTTGG